>BPQB01000155.1:0-32982 GCA_019973155.2 Phanerochaete sordida | reverse complement strand
TCGGCGTGCTGCAGGACCTGCTGCAGAAGGACCGCGACGGGCGCTCGCGCCTCAAGTGCGTCGAGCTCGTGTGGAGCGTGCAGGACCCGAGCGCGATCCTGCCGCTCCTCCACCACTTCTCGTACCTCCTCGCGCAGAGCAACTCGAAGCTGTACTACACCTCCCTCCAGATCTCCGTCTCGTACACGCGCTGCTTCGCGAACCCCCCGCCGCACGTGCTCAAGGTCCTCCAGCACCTCCCCGCCGGCCTCCGCGTCACGCCTGGCCGGCCGAAGCTCCAGAGCACGCTCAACAGCGTCGTCGACCGCGCCTGCGCGCTCTTCCACCGCGGCATCGAGGACGGCGGCCGTCACCGCGGTGGTGCGGATGGCAAGAGCACCGGCGGACGCCCCGCCGGCGTGTTCGTCACTGTCTGTGGCCCACAAGGCCTGGCGGAGGACGTCCGGAAGGCCGTGCGCTCCGTTGAGCCTGATCGCCGGAAGCGTTGCGGCGGCGTCGAGCTATTCGACGAGTAAGTCCATCGGCTGCTGTGTCATCCGCTCTCACTAACCCACGATCCCAGGGTCTTCGGTCACTAATCCCCGGACAAACCCTCGGCGGAAGATACCACGATCAAATCCAGGTGTCTATACCCACACGCTTCCTCTCGACGAGGACCCTCCTAGACTACCTCTCCTTACTGTACGCACTCGTTTGGTTCGCGCCTCGCTCGCTGGGCGGCCGGGGCTTCCCTCACGCCCGCGGGCCGAGGCGGGAGCCACCTTCGCAATCGCCACCGTCCCGGTCGCGCTGTAATACGCCCCATCCGGCATGGCTGTATATCGCTGTCGCTCTGGTAGTAGCTGTCCGTACCGTTGTGCCTGGTGTCTGTCGTATCGCTGTCGCTGTGTCCTGCGGGCTCGCCTGCTAGTTTATCTTGTCTGTCCGCTCCCGCTGGTCCGTGGCGACGTCTCTTCTTTATGTCTCGTGCCTTGCCTCGACCAATGACGCATGCCCACGACACTGTGTACAAGTAGCCCGTGTAGATGTAGACTGTATGTACCCATACATTGAACGATGTTTTATTAGACCAAGCTGTTGCCATGACAAACAGAAGGGAGCATGGGGCTTTCGGATGCTGTAGCATGTAGATTGTCAGGCACCGAGGCAAGGATCGCATGCCTCCTGCATGACATCAGCCTTCGCAATACCGTAGCCTGATCAAAGGGTTCCGATTACCTCGGGCTTACAGACGATGTCCGCGTCAACTCAGCGAACTGGCACGCGATGACCATTATTGCCACTCGTCTTGATATTTTGTCGGCGACCGTGCGTAAGGGGCCCAGAACGTACACAATCCCTGTGAGCTGAACATAATCGCCTTTCAGCCCGCTCCAGTCGCGTTCACGTAGAGTGAGCTGTCACCCATCGGTGACGCAGCTTCGACACACAAGCGCAGGTTCGCAAGTTGTCGCCTCTGCAAATCACACACCGCGGAGAACTCTGTGCATTCGATGCAGCAACGGTCAATCAGCTCCATTCGCGGATCTATATATCGTACAGCGAACAAAGGGGAAATCAGGTATAGCACGATGCCAGGTGCAGTGTGCGACTACTCATCAACCAAACTGTCCCAGAGCAATGTGATATATGTACAGCATCCACCAGCCCGGGGAATCGAAAACCAGACACCGACTTGAAGAAAACAACTCAGAGGAGATAGCTATGTACGACGACTCGGGTATCGGGGTATGCAGTCTCGTATTTATCGTGAATTTCGTGGGATTTAGAAGGAAGGATCTAAGCATAGAGAAAGCGTCAGCTATTGTACCACTCCATGCAGATCAACGTAAGTACCTCGACAATCTAGTCACGTTCGATTCGTAACATGCTGACATATTTCTGGGGAAGATGGCGGGTAGCTGCGGACTTCAAAATGATTGCGCAGAGACGTCCGGGCTCCTCGGAGTTGTGCACTTGCAGCGTGAGCTTCTGGAGCGAGGGGTAATCGTCGAGAGCCTCGCCGATCGTCTGCCACTCCGCGTACGGCGACAGCGCGCGCTGAAGGACGTCGTAAAGGTTGAATTCGAGATCCAACCACAACTCCTCGTGAACATGGACCCGGAACTCGAGCGCGACTTCGTCGACGTGCGAATTTAAGCCTGCCAGCGCGCGAATGTGCGCGCCGACCGCGCGGAACGTGCTCGAGTAGAAGCCGTGCCGCGTCTCCTTGAACTCGAGCGCGACGATGAACGCAAGCCGGCGCAGGCGCGCGGGTGCCTCGGGGACCTCCTGCACGGGCGGCAGGGGCGCATGCACGCCCACGGCGAGCACGGTGAGTGCTTCGAGGTTCGGTGCCGCACACGCGAACTTGAGTGTGAGCGTCGTGAGGTGGTCGACGGTGAGCGCGCGCACGGCCTCCATGTGCGTGTGTGCGCGTAGCTCGAGGCACAGCGCCGTCGCGACTGCAGTCGCGCTCGAGTTCAGCACAAGGTGCGCGACACGGAGCTCGGGCAGCGGCCGCAGAAAGGTCGAGCGCGGGAGCTCCCAGTGCGGTACGTGTTCGACGGAGAGCGTGCCGATGTGTCCGAAGTAGGAGAACAGGTCGTTCAAAGGCTCGGCTGCCGAGCCGCGTGCGAGCTCGCACACGGAGAGCTCCTCGATATCGCGTCTTTGGCCGCCGAGGAGCGGGGCTGGGAGCTGCGAGGGAGACTGCGACGGGGTGCCCATGTAGAACACGGGGGAGGATTTGAGAGCACAGCTCTCAAGGTGGAGGCCCTTGAGGTCGGGGAGGCTGTTGAGGATGGAAGCGATAACAGAGACATCGAGCTTCTCCCATTTCACGCTGCCTGCGCAGCGCTGGCGGGCGGACGACAGCCCCAATGTGCGGACGTAGAGTCGTAGGCGGTCCGATGTTTGCAGCCCAGTGATGCATGCGCGGAAGCTAGTGTCTGCAGGGTCCGGGCATGAGCATGCCTTGGGCTCTCCGCTCAGGATGCCATCGTCGTAATCGCAGGTCTGGCGTCTGTGCGGGCGCACCGGCCACGCTACGCGGCGGAGGAGATGGAGAGAGCTGGATGGAACCCAGGATCTGCAGACAAGGGAGCACTGCTTGAGTGTGTCTCTGTCCGAGTGTTGGTGGTCGATGACGATGTCTACGAGCTCTTGTGGCAGTCCGCGTTGTCCGGCTGTACTGTCCATAGAGCCCTCGTCGACACCGTCCGGCTCGAGGCGAACAGCTGGAGTCAAGGTCAGATCACCTCGCACGCCAAGGGTAGGCTACGCACCCAGGGTAATATGATGCTGGCCACCTGCTTGTACCAACCTGCGTAGAAAAGCGATGACGAGTAGGCTGTCACGGTTCAAGATTGGACTCGAGGCTTGCCGCTCTCCGGCCTCCCACGACTGCCGGGCGCTCTCCCACCTATCTCCATCCCTGGATTATGGCATCGTGATGGCGAATTTATTCAGAATATTGGGGAGAATGCTGCGCCAGCCTCTGCTGAGCGAGTGCTACGCCACGATCCCGCTCACAAAACCTCGATAGGTCCCGGTCAGCGTGGTCCGTTACCATGGTCATAGCTGAAGTTCGGACACAGCGCCAGCAGGCTAACTTTCGCCCAGAATGTTCTACCCTCGGTATGTTTATGAGGCATCTCACGCTGCGCTTTCTCCGTCGCTCCGCGGGCCGGACGCTCGGATGTAAGTCAAGTATCTGCATTATACAGAGTACGTGGAGTCAAATGCGAAATGCGAGGGTAAGTGCCCGCCGGCCCTAAGCCATGGAATACGGTGCGTATTTCCAATATCTGTCCAGCATAAATAAGCAACACCGGCTGGCAGTATGCGCGCACCAGCTTACCCTGAATATCTCTTCGCCAAAAGGTAGGGTACAGCAACCTTGCGCAAGACCCAGGGCATGGGTGGCCAGACATCCTTGAACTCGGGTGCCGTATGACTAGCGTGTTATCATCGTTAGTTATCAATCTATTTGGCTTAGATGGAACAGACCTGCGCATGAACGGGACGACGAGGAAAGGATCTCCGTTCCCTTTTGCGTGCTTCTCCATCTCAGCAATCATGGCCTCGCATTCAGCCTCAGTAATTCCGGCCTCTTTGAGCTTCGGGGCCTCGATGTGCACGAGCTCCTTGCTGAAGTGGACGAACTGAACAGACAGTAAGCCATGTAGAAGCCTCGTTATGAACATGAAACATACGATAGCGTCCTTGGATGACACCATAAGCCCTTTGAGTTCTGTAGCGTTGAACTTCGCGGAGTCGGCCTTGGCCTCCTGGATCGCTGTCAATCAGGTGTCGAGGAAACGGTGGACCGCTTTGTGCTGTTCTTTCTCGTGAGAGAGGTCCATCTTCTTGTTGAGAGTCAGAAAGACGGTGGCTTCCTGCAGCACGCCCAAATTTTAGCTCAGGGGTCGAGCAACTAGACTTGTCGCACACCTCGGTGTCATAGTGGTGAACAATAGACTGCGCCACGCTTCGCAGTACCCTAGAAAATTCTTCAGGTCGTCCGTCGGAGGGTTGTCGAGCAGAGGGAGGATGATATTGTATTCTCTTTCGTACGTCGCGTGAGCTTCGAGGCGTTGGTAGCGTGAGTCGTTTGGGCCAACGAAGCTTGAATGGTAGAGAGCATACCAAGCTCCATATTCCAATGTAAGAGCTCAAAGGGCTGGTCGGAACGGCAGCCATGACGGAGGTTTGGCGGTCGTTGGCGCGACCATGGCTGCAAGCAGTTCGGTTATATAGGCTTCAAGAGGAAGCGAATAACCGAGAATGCTTATGTCGAAGCAACCTCAGAACATGTCGTTCGAGCATGAACGGTTCGCCGAGGTCTCTGCCCGTCGACAGATTTTCGACGTGGTAGCACAACTTCACAAGACTCGGATCACAGGGGCTGCGATGGTTTGGAAGTACTGGCTGAGATTTACAATACCTGCGACCTACGGAGCTGATCTCTCTAGAACGAGAGGTGAAAGAATACCTAGATGTCAATAAAGATTCGAGGTGAAGGTTCGAACATAGCCGCGCGGCTGCTCCAAGCGCCTAGCGTCCAGTTCTACGGGACCCCGTACACTTTTGATCGTCGAGCGCGGTATCATCTGCTCCTCACTGTAGCCGCACTCTTTCTCGCGCGCCCTGTATCGCTGAAACATGACATGCCATAGGCAGTCATCTGTAAAACACATTCTTGACTTTGGCGTTCGATTCCACTGGGTTTACGGCGATACATGACGTTAAAATCGTTCTGTGCGTGATAGCGCTTAGCATGACCTGGAACCAGACAGCTCATCTACTCGCCAGGCAGTGGGATGGCTTCGAGAATGAAATCTGCAGCACAAAAAGCGTGCTTCTTGACACTGCCGGACCCAGCACGCGTGAGCAAAGAAATCATGTCTATCTCCGTGCGCACAATACCGTTGTTGAGCGCCAGGACTTGCATGCTGGTCGTGTACGCGAATCTGTTGCTGTCCTCTCGAAGCAGCATTTCACAAAGAAGGAGCTTCGGAGATTTTGCTATGCCAGCCGACAGGTCTCCGGAACACACGGAAGAAGGCGGGGAAGCGACCGTCGCCGCGCGTACGTTCCTGAGGATGGTGAGAACCTCTACGTCCGTCCAGTCGTGCAGCACATGTCGGATGAGATATGTGGGCCGTGCTAGCGGGATACCTCGGGATACCTGTTTGATCGGGTTCGGAGGATAGGAAGCTACCTGCCACGAAGTCGACTTGAGCACGCGTAGTTGAGAGCAGTGGTTTCCAGGCCTGTCATTCGGAATCAGTAATGAGCTTCTGCAGGGCCATGTGTACATACCTCCTTCGCGTTGGCGATGGTGCCCTGAAGGTCAAACAGGACAGATGAAAACTCAGAGAGCGGGTACTCTCTGGCCAGCATCATCTCCAACGTTCCGATGCCACCGCCCACGTCCACGATAGGTGATGCAAGTCCTTGCCAGTCGAAGCCTGCTTCCGCGGTTAAGGGCCAAGCATGTTTGACAGTGAGACCGGACGTGCGAACCTGTGATGACGTTCCTGTTGGCGGCGTGGTGCAGCTGCTTCATGGCCTGTCCCATCCGCTTCCCACGCCAGGCATGCTCGGGCTCCAACCAACGCCGGAACACCGAGCCTGTGAACCCAAACGCTAGATTGGAGGCGGGAGTGTGGGCGCCGTTCGGATCTGCGGCTGCGCGCGTGGCTTCGACGAAGTAGGCCGCAGACTTGAAGCCATCGTCGCAACTAGCATCACCACAAATGAGCGATCTTCCATCACGGTGTGCTGCAATAGGACCAACATGAGCTCGACAGCGTCTTTCAGGGTATGCGGATGGCCCTGTCGAAGGATGTTGGACATCTCGTTGTTCTTGAAGACTGGTGAGCCGAGCCCGCCCACTTGCTCGAAATAGCCCAGGGCGTTCACGCAGCGGAGGGCGATACCTGCACAATACCACGAAGGTAAGCCTGCGTACAGAGTGAAGATATCGCCCTGCTGACCAAGATAGCGAATGCCGACGCCAACGTCCGCAGAAATTTCTGCGACGGGCTTTGCGCCGTCGCCGATGGCATCCGCAACGCCACACTCTGTCACAAGGCGCAGTGCCGCACTTTCGTGACAGGACTCTGTAGACAATAAAGCGTCAGTCTCGGTGTGACATCGGAGCGGAGGCCGCATACCAGCGATACAAATGGTGTACGCGTGTGGGCCAAGTACGTCTTTTGTCAACGTCTCGAGAAGCTGTCGTGCGCGCTGCCTCGCCTCGTATGTTTCGCATTCGCCTTTATCGCCGGCCGGGTCGTAAATGAGCTTGACGACGTCCAATAGCTCCGCGGCGAGAGTAATAGGTGGGGCTGCCATGAGTATTGCTGAGAATGCTGTAGAGAGTTATCGCTGGACACATCTGCTAGACGTACGTACCGACTTTAAAGCCAGAACGCGTCTACTGAGCTTCGATTGAGCTTGAAACGTTCCCAGGAGGAGGGCGATGACGGCCTTTGTTGCTCCGCCTATGCCTGTGCACATATGAACAAGCGTACATCCTGCTGTCTCCGCAGCGGCAGCGAGCGCGACGTCGCCTTACGAGATATCAGTCGGAGGCCGAGGCGCGTGTCGAGCGAACCTGAGATATCGCGGCTGCTAGCTGGTAGGCTTTGGGCGGGCTTCATCTCCCGTTTGTATCCTGAGGTGCGTGTCGTCGCGTCTTTCATCCCCAATCTGTCAAGTAGTCTTTTAGTCCAGCGTCACCACATGTAGAGAGATCCGAGCACTGCACAGTCTTCTGAAACTTCACTGAGTGAACAGCGACATATGTCCAAAATTTTGTTGTGACATATGTCCCCCACCCCCACGGTCTCCTGAGTCGACATAAGTTAGTAGCATGATGGTCGATGGCAATCTGCGGACAGTGCTAGTGAGGAACACTTGTGGGGGGTCGGCTGCAGAAGTGCCACTGTGCTGTTCCTGACAAGCTGAACAACACAAAGACGCAGGATAACCTGCCACATGAGGGGACGTCTGGAGCAAAGTGAACTTTGCAACATCCGTACGACACTAGACGATGCTATTCATGGAAAAGCGAGTCAGCGACACTGTTGGATGAAGACACGACGAAGCGTACTTACCCAGCTTACCGCGGAGGCCCACGCGTGTTTACCAGCACACGGCGCGACGACAGGTCCTACAATAATTACAATTACAGAGGGCTTCAGATGCAAAGCGTCGGGTATATACATAATCGGGCGAGGCCAAGACGGGTCTGACGTCGGTGCCCGGCCGCTTCATATTTATTCGGCGGGAACGATGGCAAATGAGACTACTGCATAGGCGTCCATCGGTCACATAAGTGAGGGGACTAGCGAGAAGGTAGGAGTAGAGCGGGAGGGGAAGGAGAGCGTGCAGAGGCGGAGAGCGGTGGTGAGAAAGGAGTGGCGCGGGAGGGAATAATGGTGAAGGGTATAATTAGCGGAGGCAACGTATTGAGGGTTGAATGCGACGACGGCTGTGAGAAGATGAAGGTGTGGCGCGAAGAGACAATACGGGCATTGAGTTACAATATTTACGGACGAAAAAAGCGACCGACCGAGACGACCACAGACAAGGGACTATGAACAACGGGTTCCAACAAGAGCCACTCCCAGTCTCCACACAACGCGGTCTTGCAGCATAAGGGCACAGGTCTGTGCCTCTACAGGCGATGTCCGGGCACTGCCCAGAACAGGAGGGTCAGGGCTGCGACACCGGCGCAGACCAGGACAGTGACCCAGATCGCGCGGCCGATGAGGAGCTTCTTGACGTAGGGCTCGCGTATCCGGAGCGTGCGGAACGGCGTCGACTCTGACTGGCCGAGGAACACGAGGATGGGGTCCAGTTCATACTGATGGGAGATGAGGAAGAGAATGGCGATGCTGAACGGAATGAACAGCTGTGCGAATGTTAGCACAGGCTTCGTCAGGCAGCAGGCGTACTTACGAAGAAACGCTTGGACTTGGGATGCACGTCGAGGAAGATGAGCGAGAAACCGGCAGATAGGCCGATCCAGAGTACCACGAGTCCGACTACGAGCCGCACCAGCGCGGACACAGGTGTCAGGTTCCCGAAGGCCTTCGCACGCAGGAAGCGAGGGAAGGCGTCCTGCTCCATCGCGCGGAATACATACTCTTTCTGCGCATGGAACATGTCGGGGATCTGAGCCATGACGCTGATTTCCGCAGAGGACTTGGGTTCATGCGTGCTGCTGAGGGGGAATGTATGGATGCGCAGAGATGGGGGCAGGTAGATCTCGTGGTTCTCATTCGATCCGGGGGTGTTGGCTGCCGGCGAGAGGTAGCGGAAGTAGATGCGTTCTGCGGAGGCAATCAAGTCCTGGCGAGAGATCGCGGAGGTGCGGGGGATGATGGTCGGTGCGCGCGAGGCACGACGTGCGTTGAACAGCGCGGACGTCCTGCCTGACAGCGAGAAGGGTGTGGTGGAGCGTGGTGGGTCGACCGCAGTCGCGGGGGAGGCTACTGTGTACGGACTGTGGGGGCTTGGACTGCGGGCTGCCTTCTCGTCTGCACTCGCCAGGTTATGCCTGTCATGGTCGGACAGCAGCTCGCCCGTGCTCGTTGTGCTCCGCTTGGCAGCAGAGTTCGGATTCAAGCCGACCACGGTGCCGTAGATGGACCCTCGCCTCCGCGCATAGTCCCAGTATTCCGGCCAGTCTTCTCGTATCGTCCGACCGGATTTACGGACGTCCTTGAAGTAAGCGCGGCATAGGTTCTCGTGCTGTTGTACATCTAGCCAAAAGTCCAAGATATCTTCCGCTCCCTCACGTTGCAAAAACAAACTGGATGAGGACGGTCTCGGTCAAAGCGACGGCAGAGCAAGGGAGTAACGACGCACTAGAACATGAACAAATCTACCGGAGGCCTTGTGCGCCGCGAGAGGACCTCCGTGAACGAGGGCAGGCGGTTCTTGCGGTCTGCAGCCCACTCATCCTGGCGGGGGTCGTCCATCGACGTCGGTGCTCGTCGTGTCTACAGGCCTCGTGGTCGTCGCGGACAACCAGCAACGAGGTTCATTTCCGTTAGGCGCTCATTACACGTGACGTTCAGCTCGCTGTGGTGGGCATCGCCGACGTCGTCCGCGACCACCACTACGCCGCCCGACCATGTCAACTTCCTTCGCCAAGGCTCTCTCGCCCGCCGTCCGCGAGATTCGCATCCTCTGCTGCCAGACCGGCGCGGCGTCTGCGGGTACCAGGTGCGTCGGACGGTCTCGCGCTTTCGCTCTACGCGGCTCATGTCCGTATTTCCTTTGCTCTCCACGCGACTGTGCAGACACTTTATTTCTTCGACGTACCCTGTGCTGAAGCAGCACAACCCGGACCTGCCAATTCTGATTCGTGAGGCGAGAGATACTCCTGCGCGGGTGTTTGCGCGGTTCGGTGCGTCATGCTGCCTACCGCTTCTTCCCGCCTTGCTAACGCGGTCTTGACTCCGCAGAGCGTGGCGTCGAGAAGCACGTAGATGTTGAAAACCTATCAGAATCCGACGTTGCGTCTCGGATTGCGCAGTTGCTCAATGTATGATAACACGACGCGTTCCATCTCTTGAAGTTCCGTAGACCCTGGTTCACTGCACCAAGCGGGATATACTATGGAGGCGACGACACCACCAAGTTGGCGGTACGTATCGTCCTGCTTCTCGCTGCATATCTGCATCCAGGTTTTCGGACTATGGACCAACACCTCGGCAAGCCTATGGCCGCGAGACATCATGTATGAAGCTTTCAAGACCAAGCCTCGCCCCAGTCTGGCCCAACTTTCAGCTCCTGGACTGTGTCTGCTTCCTTGCCGCAGTAGCATGAACAAGATGGGGTCGTAGAGATTTCTGCCGCCCTGGCCCTCGTGTCGTCCACACTCCATGTGAACACGGACTGCTTGCGACTCTTGAAACCAAAGTAAGCTCAGCTCTGTATAATCCAAAAATCCGCCTATCTTCTGCCTTGATCCCGCCTGTAAGTAACGCTGCTGATATCTACTCACGTTCACCACTCGCAGGCGCGACTTTAGGTCCCGTAGGTCCTTCACAAAACTACAACGGTCACTTCAACCCCGACCATGGGGGACATTATCTTGGGCAAAGGCTCACCGTTGACTTTCCGGAAAACCGCACCCTTCGTCGCCTTGCAATGTCGCTCCTCGACGACCGATACGTGTAGCTTGCTCACAACCCTGGATTGAAACGCGTCCAAGGTGAGTCCCCTGCGAAGGCATCTTTGAGTGAATAGTCGCTCATTTTCCCTTAGAACGGGGAAGTCACAACACCCGGAGGCTGCTCGAGGTGTGCACCCACGCCTCCCGCATTCCAATTCGCGTGCGCGGCGCAGAACCCCGCCCTAGTTGCTGCCCGCGCGCTCCTGGCCGCGTCTCCACTGGCTTGCGTTCCGTCGCCGCGCTCGTGAGCCGCGGCACGGCTTCTGCGCGAGCACAATTTACGTGTCAGATGTGCAATTCCACGCGTTCGATTTCTTCTTCCACGTCGATTCGCACCTCAAATCCAGACTCACGTCCCCGAGCGGTTGCGATAGGGTTTCCGACACACTACATTGCTGTATACTGCGCTGCAGGTGTTTAGAGTTAGTCGCATATCGCATCCGATATCGTAGAAATGTGGCCTTAAGGCTGAAGTTGCACATCTACCGCTGCAATTGGATAAAGCGCTTCGCGGGTCGTGATATACCGGAGCGGAGACTTGCTGAGTTTGCTTCAAGGTTCGTTGCCAGGTCGAACCGACGACACTTGCCTCCAACTTGCCTCTGCCTAGTGTCAGCCATTACACACGAGGAAGAGGTGAAAGCTCTCAGTAACTCATCGTTTGACGACGAATTCTGATAGAATAATTTGTAGAGAATATAATGCCAACCTCCTCGCCCAGCCCGCTACGTGCACACGGGCTGCCGCAGGAGCTGATAGACGTCATTATCGACCATCTTCATTCGGACAAAGAGGCCCTCGAGAGCTGCTCGCTCGTATGCAGAGCTTGGGTTCCCTCGAGCTCAATTCATCTTCTGCGTTGTGTCGCCTGGCCCCTGCAGGCGCACAGCACTCCAGGCTGCAATTACTTTGATCTGCTTTGGACTTCGCAAGAGCAGACCTGCACGTGTCCCGACGCGCTGGAAGCAGCGTTTAGTGCCTGCGTCAGCGCTCTTAAATCCTCTCCTCGCCTTCAGTGCCATGTTCGCGAACTGCACTTGTCGTCGGAGCGGCAAGAATGCTTCATGCGCCCTGGACAGAGCGCCGAGCGCGAGAAGCTGCCCATATCCACGCTCTTCGACGTCCTAAATCTTCTACCAAATATCCACGGCCTTCACCTGGAGCGTTGTGCACTGTGCATCCTCAGCGACCCGCACGATCATCAACAGCATCCCCCGCTTGTCTTCCCCAAACGTGCGGTTTATGACCTGCAAACACTCACATTCCACGGCATAATCGGCAAGACAGCCATCCAGGCCATCACCGTGTTGCTATCCAGATTCAAGTACATCGGCAGCCTGACGTTCGCCGGCATCCACACCACGCGCTGGCCACTGGACAGCCCCCTATCCTTCCTCTTTCCGCTTGACGGTCTCGCTATCGAGTCCCTCACCCTCGAGCACCAGAGCATGGACCCTGACTCGGAAGTCGACGGCTCCGAAGAGGTCATGCAAGTCCTCTGCCACGAGCTGCAAGCACACGCGGACCTCGGCGCGCTCCGCGAGCTCGTCGTCGACGTCCTGACGACCGAGCTGCTCGACCTTGCCTCTGCCGCACCGCACCTCGAGCACATCAACTGCGTCGCCACGAGCACCGCACCACCCGTCGACTCCGCCCGGCATCGTGTGGCGCTGCGCCGCCTCACGCTCGTGGTGCCGGTGCTTCTGCGCGGGGACCTCGGCCTGTACGGCGCGTCGCCGCTCGCGGACCTCGCTGCGCACCTGCGCGCGCTCGCTGTGTTCGGTGCGGCGGAAATCGCCATCTGCGTCCATCTTTGCATGCTCCCGTCAGAGCCGGGCGAGGACGAGCTCGACGTCGATGTCGCTGTGCAATTTACGCTGAATATGCTCGAGCCCGAATGGCACGAAGTCGGGGAGGCCCTTGGATACTATGCGTCACTGAGGATGCTGACTCTGGAGGTGCGCAATATGACGTATATGCCAGACCAAGCATACGATACACTGCTGGGGGCAGCGGCTGCTCACAATTTGCCTGTAAAATATGCAGACATGCTACGGCTTGTGTAACGATCTGGGTGGGCAGGACCTTTGGATAGTTAGTTAACTCAGACCGAACTAGCGTCTGAGGTCAGATTTGGACTCATATCAGCATGCTGATTTATGTAATGTTCAACGTTGTAGCTGCGTCGCTCTTAGACTCTGCCTCGATCATACTATATATTGAACGGACTTGCAGTGGTACTCATTTCTAAGTAGAGTATGCGGTAGAAATGAGAACGGCCGTTAACGAATACCACCCTCGCTACGAGGCAGACTTTAATAAGATAGTATCATATCCCTGCTCAAGAGGTCGTGGACTTGGGCTGGGGTATCATGCGTCGTCACCACCAGATGTTAAGCATAACTTCCGCCATGACTCGCTAGCTTCGGGCTCAAAGTGGATGTATCTTCCATATCATGAGCAGAAATGTTGACGACGCCCTGCATGCCGTTGAGTTAGCTTCAGTAACCTGCGCGCACAACGGGAAGCTCACCTGACTCTCGATGTCTATGACGTTCGGACGGACTACCGCATTAACACCTACCACACCGGATTGCCTGTATGCCCCTCTCAGATTCGAGAGATGGACCGAGACCACTTGCCCGCCAATCATGTTGGAGAAGGCATCGCGAGAGTTGAGAAGCGCAAGAAGCGAGTTGTACAGCACTACATCATATTCAATCAGCACTGTGGAGAGGAGAGGAGACCGTTGTGAGACTAACTCGAAGGGAAGACCTGAATGATCGCAATGTGTATGAGGTTGTTTGGCATGGTCGCATTCTGCAAGATCCGTTAGTAGCGTGCCGCAGACTCTGCAATAGCTCAAAGCTGACCGCGACTACTGAGGCGATCGACACCGCGCTGCACAAGGTCAACTGCTGCCGGCGAGAATAAAGATGGTGACGACTTACTCTGTCAGAGCGCATGTATTGATGCTGTAGCGGATGATCGTCTGGATGAGGGTGTCGCTTCTGTTACAGTTCCGGTGAGATAGAGCACGGTAGATTTGCGAGCAAGACCTACGTTCTGAAACCAGTACGACGCTTAGCGAGCATTATGCACAGCACAGCGGAAAGTGTGCAGTCGGAAAAAGCTTGTATCGCAAAGTGCGCATTCCATACCCACTGTGAGTAGCCACTGAGGATGATACGTGATTTTATGGTAAGTGACGCACGCACTCCAACTTGGGCCTCGAGTTCCTGAAAGTCAGGTGCCATGAGGCTACCACGCCACATGGTTATCGTTGATACAAAGATTGTGTGACAGTTCTTACGTTTTGATTCCAATACCTGGCAGAATGGGTGCCGTTAGAATATAACATGGACATCACAAGACGAGCGTAAGGAGTTACCGACGCCCATGACTGGGATGATATAAGTCAACGCCAGGCCAAGTTGAAAGATCAAGACAAGCTCACCGAATCCAGCCAGCTGAGGCGGTATCTTTATCAAGGCTAAGCATGGAGGACATGCCTCTGCAGGAATATAACTCACGATGAGGAAGAGTGGTCGTGAACATCCACCCACTGGTGCAGTTAATTCAGCTGAGCCACTTCGAATGCCGAAAACGCCACCTACGCTTGTATATCTTGTACGCAAACATGCTAAGGTGTTTCCGTGATTCCTTAGTTGATCTTCAAGATTACAGGATAGACAGACATACAGAGTCGTCGTGGCCACGATAATGGTCTAGACAAGGGGGGTGAAGTCACGGGAAAATAGGATTGACACCAATATGTACCCCGATGATAACGGTCGATGCAAGGCTCCTGGTTCCGCGTGTGAGCTATCGACATGAAGCACACATGCACAGCGTACCATGTACACTCTTCCAATGCGAGTGGGTTCATGAAGCTTGTGACAGCATAGTAATAAACCGCCTGAGAGTCGAAAGCCAGATAGACGGTGAGAAGAAGCCTGGAGCAGCTATTCAAATAGGTCACATTGCGGCAAAGGCGGAGGTATAACGCACCATTGAAACAGTACCTGTCACTTTGCGTCAGCCGAATATGTCTGAACCAGCTAAGCAATGAGCGATATACGACTCACCACACTCTTAAGGAGGCGGCTGTCGCGTTTGTCGCGATGAAAATAAACGTAGACTTGGAGGCTGGTTACACCGTAAAGACTGTCCAAGCTGAAATTTAATAGGACAGACGCTTTCGATGGTCCATCGACGCGTACACTGCCAAAACGATGAGGCCTTCGCGACTGGTGATCAAGCTACACGTGAAGTAGAGAGTCGAGCGTCATGACGTACCGACAAGTATCGCTCCGAGTGTATTGTCGAGGTGTATAGCCACCGGAGGAGCAGAGGGGGGACTCATCTGAGGTGCGGATTGGGTCATGGTGGTAGAGGACGTGTACCGCGGGGGGCTAAGAATGGAAATGGGCCTGTATATATGCGCTGAAGTATTACAGCACAGTAATCGAGCCGTCAGTTGGCTAGGTTCAGCTGTCTTTCAACCTTGCAAGGACGAAAGATTGCTTGGGGAAGACGTCGACGAAAGTGACGTACGTTCGACAGAGGCTCCCACGGGCTATCGTGCCTGCGCTGATGTACTCTGATATATTTGTTGGTGGAATCGGTACAACACCTTCGATAGTAAGGAGTCAATTGAGGGATATCGTCCTCAAACGCCATCTGCCTGTTCGTCGCCAGTGGCGCGAGCGAAGATCATAGTGCTGTGCTTGCAGTCTACGCAAACTATGAACGAGGCGCTGTCGTACATGTGTATCTGTCCAATCTGCATGCATAACTCAAAATCCTATCATCGGGTCTCTGTTATTGTCCTCGCTATGCTCGAGTTTAGGGCACAGGTACGTACCTGGAGCCTGTCATGTGGGATCCGCGACGTTTGTGGTCAAGAGACATAATCTAGAAGGTTTAATTGAAGTGCATTGCCTGGTGATGCAGCGGTAATCACACTACTTTCGAGAGTGCGTGGCGTCAACGCACCTCACCGGGGATGGGTGTCGTCGAACGGGCCAAACGCGGCGTTCGAGACCACGTGCGTGCGATGGCTCCGCTCTCGAGTTGTGAAAAACACTGCTTGCATAGCTTTAGAGGCTGCCATCTTCGCCTTCAGAGGTTCTGCAATAAGAAGAGCGGGATACGGTGACCCACCGGATGACCTGCCGCAGAGTGCTCCGCTGTTCTCGGGTCGACGCATTCGGGACGCGATGCGTTAGGCAGCGGGCCTCCAGACCGGACTGGTTCATGTACCAGTGAATTCGCAATATCTTCTATAATCGTGGATTCGAAGCTAGAGGAAGCACTCGTCACGAGAGGCTGCTGCTATCTCAATAAGATCATGGGCGACATTCATGGACTTGGGTGACTAGAACTTGTAGACTGTGCGAAAGCGGGAAAGCAGTCAATACCCACGCAGCATTCGGTTCGCCCCCACTTCATCCGAGTGGGTCTCACGGTCCACACCAGACTACCGGGACGAGGTTATCCGATGATTGAGAACGTCACTTAAAATGCCGGTGCTGCTCTCGGGAAATATGAGAGGCATGAAGCACTTTCGCTGAGAAATAGTAAGGAGTATGTTTCACGTCCCTGGACGTAGTGTAGGATATAGGCGACTCACCTGCACAACGATGTGGTCGAAGAGTCGGCTGCCTCATCCGTCTGCGTTCTGGTAAGTCACGTGACGTAAATCTAATCTTATCTCCTCGAGTCATGCAAAGCGCCCTCCATCCCTCCGTTCCACGACCTCTCTTTCTCATTCCACGATTTCCCCACCTCCGTCAGCCCGTTTGCTGAGCGGACCTCGTTCTGGTCAGAATTTACGCGCAATATTCCAAGTTTCAGTCCTGAATGTCGACTTTACCAGGGTGCAAGGCTCAGGCTCGCGTTCGCGTAGGACCCGACACGTTCGCGTAGTGGGGACGCTTCTGCGAAATTAGCTCTTACTCCGGGTGAGTGTACTCGTATCGAATGCGTGGGGTTATAGGGCTCATATCTCGCAGGGCTGTATCGCACGTTCCGTAGGATCGGAGCGCTAGACCCGGTCAATCCACACATAAAAGACCCACCCGCACTTACTGGTCGCCCACCCTTTGCCATGACTTCCACCGACGTCCGCAAGGTCTCCATTCTGGGGAGGGAGTCCATCCATTGCGGCTTCCACCTCGTTCCCTACATCGTCAAGACAGTGCTTGAGACGCTTCCGTCGTCCACCTACGTTCTTTTCACGGACACCAATGTCGGAGGCCTTCACTTGTCCGCGTTTGAGGAAGAGTTCGAGAAGGGGATCAAGGCTGTCAAATCTGAAGTCAAGCCTCGCCTCCTGACCTACATCCTTCCTCCTGGCGAGACCAGCAAGAGCCGAGAGTGCAAGGCGGACATCGAGGACTATCTGCTGCTGAACAAATGCACTCGCGACACGGTCGTTCTCGCGGTCGGAGGAGGCGTCATAGGCGATCTCATTGGCTTTGTCGCGGCAACCTTGTGAGTTCAGCCTTTGCCTTGCAACGCTAGGCCTAACAGTTCGAGCAGTATGCGCGGCGTTCGCTTCTGCCAAGTCCCTACCACTTTGCTCTCCATGGTCGACTCGAGCGTCGGTGGCAAGACGGCAATTGATACCCCGCACGGCAAGAACCTTATTGGTGCCTTCTGGCAGCCGGAGTACATCTTCATCGACGCCGCTTTCCTGGAAACGCTTCCCGCCCGCGAGTTCTCGAATGGAATGGCAGAAGTCATCAAGGTACGCCGACGAAGCAGCTCCTCCTGACCACTTCTGACTACGCATTCAGACTGCCGCTATCTGGAACGAGACCGAGTTCTCTGCACTCGAGTCCCGGTCTGCGGAGATATTCGCAGCCATCCAAACGCCTTCGAAGGACTTTTCCGGCCGCACTGCCGCTACCCGCTCTGCTGCCCAGGAGCTCCTGCTCTCCGTCATCTCCGGCTCCATCTCTGTTAAGGCGCATATAGTCACCGTCGACGAGCGCGAGACCGGCCTCCGCAACCTCGTCAACTTTGGTCACACCATCGGACATGCCATCGAGGCGGTCCTGACGCCTACCATCCTGCACGGCGAGTGTGTCAGTGTGGGTATGATCCTCGAAGCGGAGGTTGCGCGCTCGCTGGGCGTACTCTCGCAGGTTGCCGTCGGCCGTCTCACGCGGTGCCTGAAGGCATACAACCTGCCCGTGTCGACGAGCGACCCGAAGATCGCGTCGCTGCCCGCTGCGAGGCAGCTCACCGTCGAGCGCCTGCTCGACATCATGAAGGTCGACAAGAAGAACAGCGGCCCACAGAAGAAAGTCGTGCTGCTGTCCCGCATCGGGAAGACCTACGAGGAGAAAGCGACCGTCGTCGCGGACGCTGTCATCGCCAAGACGCTGTCTGAGGCTGTCAAGGTCGTCCCGGGCATCCCTTCGAAGAGCCCCATTCGCATGGCGACTCCAGGCTCGAAGAGTATCTCCAACCGCGCGCTCCTCCTCGCCGCGCTCGCGCAAGGTACCTGCAGGCTCAAAAATCTCCTTCACTCCGATGACACGCAGGTCATGATGAACGCGCTCATCGAACTCAAGGTGAGTGGAATCAGTATGATAGATCGTTGGCAGTGCTGACTCGAGAACACAGGGCGCGAAGTTCTCTTGGGAAGATAACGGCGAGACCCTTGTCGTCGAGGGTGGCGCTGGGTCGTTGGCCGTCCCTCCGAAGGGCAAGGAGATCTATCTTGGAAACGCCGGTACCGCTGCCCGTTTCTTGACTACGGTCTGCACCCTGGTCCAGGCATCTGGCGATGGCGAGCGCACCGTCATCACGGGTAATGCTCGCATGAAGCAGCGCCCTATCGGACCTCTTGTTGACGCCCTCCGCGCCAACGGCAGCAGCGTCGAGTACCTCGAGTCACAAGGCTGCCTACCGCTCTCTATTGCTCCGGCTGGACTCACGGGTTCGAAGATCCAGCTCGCCGCCACCGTCTCCAGCCAATACGTGTCGTCCATCCTGCTTTGCGCGCCATACGCTCAGGAGCAGGTCACCCTCGAGCTCATCGGCGGCCAAGTCATCTCGCAGCCGTACATCGACATGACCATCGCGATGATGCGCACGTTCGGCGTGCACGTCGTGCGCGAGCGCGACGCCGCAGGCGCGCTGCTCGACGTGTACACGATCCCGAAGGCTACGTACGCGAACCCCGCGGAGTACAACATCGAAAGCGACGCGAGTAGCGCGACGTACCCGCTCGCGATCGCCGCCATCACGGGCACCGAGGTCACTATCGCGAACATCGGCTCTGCGTCGCTGCAGGGCGACGCGCGCTTCGCGAAGGAGGTCCTCGAGCCCATGGGCTGCGAGGTCGTGCAGACCGCGACGGAGACGACCGTGCGCGGCCCGCCGATCGGCAAGCTCAGGCCGCTCGGGCTCGTCGACATGGAGCCCATGACGGACGCGTTCCTGACCGCGTCCGTCCTTGCCGCCGTCGCCACCGGACAGTGCCTGCCTAGACGCGAGCTCACTGACTCGCCGGGGTACAATGTCTCGAGGATCATCGGTATTGCGAACCAGCGTGTCAAGGAGTGCAACCGTATCCGGGCCATGATTGATCAGCTGGGTAAGTCACGCTCTGACTACCTGATATTAAAGCTACTCGCTGACGCGGTACTGCAGCCAAGTTCGGTGTTGAGACGCGGGAGCTGGAAGATGGGCTCGAGGTCTTTGGCAAGCCGATCAGCGACTTGAAGGAAGGTGCCAGCATCCACTGCTACGACGACCACCGTGTCGCCATGGCCTTCAGTGTGCTTGGCACGATTATCAAGGAGACTATCATCGAGGAGAAGCGCTGCGTTGAGAAGACCTGGCCTAACTGGTGGGACGACCTCGAGAACAAGGTACGATATACGCTGAAGTACTCGAAACACCGATGCTGAAGTACGTTCCTTTAGATCGGCCTCCACGTCGAAGGCGTGGAGCTCTCGCACGCCTCGCTCGTGGGCTCGCAGAGTGGTCAAACCCCCAGTAACCCGTCCGCAACTGTTGTCATCGTCGGTATGCGCGGCTCTGGAAAGAGCTTTATCGGCGAGCTCGCCGCCTCCACCCTGGGCTGGAGCTTCATTGATGCTGATACCTACTTTGAGGAGAAGCACAAGCAGGGCGTGCGCGAGTTCGTGCACCAGAAGGGCTGGCCCGCCTTCCGCGAGGCGGAGACCGCTATCCTGGCGGAGATACTCGAGAAGTACCCGACAAACCACATCCTCAGCCTCGGCGGCGGCATCGTCGAGACGGAGTCTGCCCGCGAGCTTCTCAAGGCGTACGTCAAGAAGGGCCCCGTCGTGCACATCGTTCGCGAGATCGACGAGGTTGTCAAGTACCTCGGCGAGGAGACCGCGCGCCCGGCCTATGGCGAGCCCGTCGTCGACGTCTTCAAGCGCCGCGAGCCATGGTTCGCGGAGTGCTGCAGCTACGAGTTCGTCAACTACACCGGCGTTCTGAACACCTCGGACGTCATCTCGGTGTCGCCGCAGAGCGTCCGCCGCGAGGTCGCCCGCTTCTTCAGCCACATCACCGGCCAGCACCCGAACCTCGCTGAGAACGTCTCAAACGGCAACCGCTCGTACTTCCTGTCGCTGACGTACCCCGACATCACCCCTGCGCTTCCGTTCATCGAGGAGCTTGTCGCGGGTGTTGATGCTGTCGAGGTCCGCGTCGACCTCTTGCGCAACCCTGTCGACACGGATGTCTTCAAGCCGTACGTTCCCCCGACGGCATACGTCTGCGAGCAGATTTCTGCGCTCAGGCAGAAGACGAGCCTTCCTATCGTCTTCACCTGTCGCACGGTCAGCCAGGGCGGCTCGTTCCCCGACACGGCCGAGAAGGAGGCCTTTGAGCTCTTCCGCGCTGCGATCCGCCTCGGCGTCGAGTACATTGACGTCGAGCTCTCTTGGTCCAAGAAGCAGATCAACGCGCTCGTGGGGCACAAGGGCTTCAGCCAGCTCGTTGCCTCGTACCATGACTGGAGCGGCAACCTCAAATGGGAGACGGCTCAGACGAAGGACATCTACGACCGCGCAGCGGCTTTCGGCGACATCGTCAAGATTGTCGGCAAGGCGAACAAGTTCGAGGACAATCTGAGCCTGTACCGCTTCGTCCAGGAGCGCACGAAGGTCGCCGGCTCGAAGCCCATCATCGCCATCAACATGGGTATCGAGGGCCAGCCCTCTCGCATCCTGAACGCGACCTTCAGCCCGGTCACGCACCCGCTCCTGCCATCGACGGCGGCTCCAGGACAGCTCTCCTTCGTCCAGATACAGAACGCGCTGCACCTGCTGGGCTTGCTGCCCTCGAAGCGCTTCTTCCTCTTCGGCAACCCCATCTCGCAGTCGATGTCTCCGACCATCCACAACACGACGTACGAGATCCTCGGCCTCCCGCACAAGTACGAGCTGCTCGAGACTGAGACTGTGGGCGACGAGATCAAGGCTGCGCTGACACTTCCCGAGTTCGGCGGAGCCAGCGTGACCATTCCCTTCAAGCTCGACGTGATCCCGCTCCTCGACACGCTCTCCCCGCACGCCGAGGCGATCGGCGCCGTCAACACCATTGTCCCCGTCAAGCGCGACGATGGCTCGACCGTGCTGCACGGCGAGAACACCGACTGGGTCGGCATGCGCGAGTGCATCGTCACACGGCTGTCGGTGACCGGCCGCAGCATCGAGGCCGCGCTCGTCATCGGCGCGGGCGGCACGAGCCGCGCAGCGGTCTACGCCCTCAAGAGCCTCGGCGTGAGGACGATCTACCTCTTCAACCGCACCCGCGCGAGCGCCGAGGCCGTCGCGGCCGCGTTCCCCGACGCTAACGTCAGGGTCCTCGAGCAGCTCGGCGTGTGGCCCGAGGGTGCGTCCGCGCCGTCCGTCGTCATCTCGACCGTGCCGGCGTCTGCGACGACGCTCGACGCCGCCACCGCGAACGCGCTGTTCCTGCCCGCATCTGTCCTCGACAAGAGCGTCCAGGGCGTCGTCGTCGACATGGCCTACCGCCCCGCCGTCACGCCGCTGCTCGAGCTCGCGGGCAAGGTCGGCAGCTGGAAGACCGTCCGCGGCCTCGACGTCCTGCTCGAGCAGGGCTACGCCCAGTTCAAGCTCTGGACCGGCCGCGACGCGCCGCGGTCCAAGGTCGCGGACGTCGTCAGGCGGGCGTACGAGGGCAAGCAGTGAAACCGCATATATCCCAATAAATAATCCAATGTATTAGCCATCTGTTGTACAAGTTGTCTAGACGTGAATTAGACGTGCTGTCCTCATCTAGCAGTGTCCTGAGTGAGACCGTCCGCCTCATGAATGTCGTTTTGCGAGCGAGATCATGGCGAGGATCGTGAGAAGGCCACGCGGGTAAAGATTATGCGTGGGTGCGATGGTGATTAATGAGATTAATGAGACCAGGCCTGCTTGACGAGGTCGGCCGCACGTTCGGCGAGGATGTAGACTGCAGCTTGGGGATGTGCGGCGGGAATCGAGGGCTGCAGAACGTAACGGTCAGTCGCGTAGCATATTCTAGAGGCTGGAGACGTACGAATACAGAGGCGTCGACGACACGGAGTCCGCTGACGCCCTTGACGCGGAGCTGCGTGTCGACCACTCCCCACGCCGCGTTGTCCGGCGCCATACGCGCGGTCGACGTCGGGTGGTAGATCGTGCGCGCAGCGGCGCGCGCCGCCGCGATGATGTCCGCGTCGCTCTCCGCGTCGCCCACGGGCCCGACGCGGCTCAGCGCGACGCCGGCCCACGGCGCGGACTGCATGAACGCGCGCGCGGACTTGATCGCGTAGACCATGGCCTGCACGTCGAACGGCGCGGTGAAGAAGCCCGGGTCGATGAGCGGGAAGGCGAACGGGCTCGAGGAGTTGAGCTTCACGGTGCCGACTGTCCGGAGGTTAGTGTAAGGTTTGGGCGGGGGCGTACAGCGCGTACCTGACTCTGGGGTAACGACGGCGGTGTTGATCGTGAAGTAGTTGCCGGGGCCAGGGGCAGGGGCAGGGGCGTAGCCATCCTGGAAATGTACGTAAGAAACGTCACTACATCATTTCCTGAGCGACCTACGAGGAACAAAAGCTCGAAGTGTCCAGCTTGACGGCCTGGGGAAGTCACGGTCAGACCAGTGGATTTTCCGGCGAAGCACACAACATACCGGCAGCAGGGTCCTTGAACTGGCTCCAGATCGCAGCGTTGTCGGGGATGCGCAGGAAGCCGAGCGCGTTCGTGGGCGAGTCCGCGAAGAGGCCGGTGCGGCTGCTGTTCCACTGCGCGAGCTTCGCGTTGAAGACGGAGGTGTCGCGGTAAATGTCGTCGAACGTGTCGTTGAGCGTGACCTGCCAGTAGTTGGACAGGATCGGGTGGTCCTTGAGGTTCTGGCCGACGTCGGGCAGGTTCGCGACGGGCGCGATGCCGAGCCCCTTCAGGTCCGTGCTGTTGCCCACACCCGAAAGAAGGAGGATCTGCGGCGAGCCGATGGCGCCTGCAGAGAGAATGACCTCCTTCCGCGCGGTGACCGTGTGGCGCGGGGCTACATATACGGGCTTGTCAGCGTCAGAAGGCTTCGACGACATCAGCTAACGTACCCGAGGCGCTGCTCGCAAACTCTACGCCGGTGAACGTCGGCACACCCTTCGCGCCCTTGCTCGAAACCAGCTTCGTGACAGTGTTCTCAATCAGCAGGTGCAGGTTGGGCCGGTTCAGGGCCGGCTCGAGATAAGCTGTGGCAGAGCTGCTGCGCTCACCGCCACCAAGGGTGCTCTGCGTCAGACCTGGATGGCAATGAATGAGCACAGCAATCATGAGCATCAAACGGATATACGTGCCTATGCCGACAGAGTTTCCGGAGTTGAGGTCGATGTTGTACGGGAACAGCGAGCCGTTCACCTGCGTCGTCGCAAGGACCTTCTGATCCGACGAGGTGGCGAAGCCAGGGAGGCTCATCTCGAGGGGCCCGTAGCCATGGTCAGCCGGGACGACCTGGCCGGACGTGTTGTGGTGGTCTGCCGGGGGGACGAGGCGTGCGTTCTGCGGGCCGCGCATCAGAACACCGCGGGATCAGCGCGCAGCACATGCCGCACCTTGAGGTAGTAGGGCGCAAGGTTGCTCCAGGCCCAGCCCGCGTCGCCGGTCAGGTTCGCCCAGCGGTCGAACTCTGCGTCCGCGCCGCGCGTGTACGCGAGGAAGTCTGCACTGCGTCAGCACACGGGGCGGCGCGGGGAGCGCGTGGACATACTGATCGAGGAGCTGCCCCCGAGCACGCGTCCGCGCGGGTACGCGACGCTGCGGTTGCCGAGCCCGACCTGCGGCACGGTCGTGTAGTTCCACGTCGTGGCCGTCGCGGGGATGTTCTGCGTCGCGAGGAAGGGCACCTCGACGGTGCGCACGCCCTCGTTCCTGCAGAGGGCGTCGTCAGCGACGCGCAGGGCCTCGACGACGACGCCACATACGAGATGCCCGCCTCGATGACGAGGACCGTGAACTTCGGGTTCTCGGAGAGGCGCGCGGCCATGACGTTGCCGGCCGTGCCAGCTGATCGCGGGATCGTCAGTCCGGGCTCCTGGGCTGGGGAGCTGATAACGGCCACGCACCTCCGACCACTACGAAGTCGTAGACGGTGTCGGGAAGCTGGGATGCATCCGTGTAGAGTTCGGCGCTGGCCAGGGTGGCGGCGAGCAGCGCGGCGAGGCTGGCGAACACGGGGCGCAGAGCAAAGGCCATGGCGAGCGCGAGGACGGGTGGACACCTGCGAGCAGAGGCACGCAGCACGGTCATGCCTCAGAAGCGGTATATATACTGTGGCCTGCCTAGGGTCATGCGGGCGACTCGCGGTGCCGCCAAGGCACGCGTCCGCAATCATCGTCGCAAGGGTGATCACGCACATCAGAACATCGACGCATCACACCAGGGGCCGTGCATGCCGTGGGCTGAGAGACAGTTCCAGGCACTGATCATATATTCCGCAGGCCGGAGGAACAGGAACAGCAGGCACGAAAATAGGCTATATCATTAACAGGCGTCAGCGCATCCTGAGTTGTGGCCGTCGACGAGTTCGGCTGTAGACGTACCGTGCATCTGTAGCAAGCCGTCCAGGCGTGCAATATATCCATATCTCGCTGAAACAAACAACTCTCTGCGGAACCTCGCAAGGCCGCGGCGCATAGAACGATCCTGCAGACCGCGCTTGACATGTGCTACTTCCGCACGGCGCGGAATTACGTCTCGACGTCCAAGTCTTGAAACTTTCTGGATTTGCGTAGGGCCGGTCGACATCCGGAAGTGAGCAAAGGAATCTCCGTAGAAAGTGGCGTCCTCCGTCAACCAGAGAACGAAGCGGTTGCCAATCACAGCCTCGCGCCGCGCAGGGAGCTGGGACATAGCGAGCAGCGGGTTACAAGCGTGCTTACGAACACATCTGAAGGGCGCATATCCTCGTTCCCAATCGTAAGATGATGAAGAGAGCTGGGTACTGACGAGAGAGTTCGGATTGCTTCGCAATGGAAATGCGCCCCTCAAGAGACCTGATGATCACGGGTTCGGTGCCGCGGAGATGTCCTTCGTGAATCCAGGCAGCGCACCGCTAGGCACGCCAAGCCGGCAGAGCAACCAGAGCTCGGTGTGTGGTGTGTGCGACCCAGGAGCTGGAGGGCGATTGGCCCATCTGGAGCGTTCGCGTATTTGAAGGTCTCGACGACTTGTAGGGCAGAGCGGCGAGATGAGACGAAAAAAGCCGCGGCCCGCTGCCACGACCACGCACCGGAGAGGCGTGAAGATCGAGGTGGGATGTACCAGGGGCATTGCATCGCGGGCGAAGTCACGGTGCTCCTCGGACGCATGACTTCGAGGCGTCGAAGATGACCAGCCGTCGCAGAGAAAGTGGATAGACGAGTGCTCTGCTTCCTTGAGTCTTTCTGCACGAGCGATATGAGGAGCATACATGTGATGCCGCGAGCGTGGAGCTATGGACGCAGGGACAACGGCAGGACGTGTAGGCGCGGCGAGAAGGCGACGTGAGGTGAGGGGGAGGGTGGTACGTGCAGCGGGGTGTAGACGCAGTGCAGAACCATGGGGATCAGGGTTCCGTGCGTAGAGAGTCGAAACAAGATTGCGCAAGAGGTGGGATGAACTCGCCGGTAGCCAGCTCCTGTAGAGGAGCGAGCACGGCCCGACCAATGGACTCGGGTTGGTCACGACGCTTCTCATGAGCGACTTCTACTAGCTTTCGATGGCACTTCCAAGACTAAGCTGTAGTCGTGAGATGGGTGCCCGTAGGGATGCTCGTCTCGTCCCCATCCTCGTGCATTTCCCAGGTCGTCGTGCGTCACTCGCCTTTGGGACAGAGATGAGAATTAGATACTCGTCAGATTGTTAGCGTGTTATGAGACGCACCTTTCGAAGCATATGCCTAAGAGCACAGGAGTATTCAGAGGCCATGGTGGAAGGTGAGGCGTTGGCAATGGTAGAGGTTCAAGGAGTTCGAGGCCAATATTCCGCCTCATGGTCAGGGATCTAATCTTATCATAGCAGCCGTTTCATCAGGCGTTGATAAGATAAGATTACAACTCGATCAGCGAGCTGCCAGGCAACTTGAACCGTTCTCGACTTTTCCGTCATGGTATTACAGAAAGCGAGTTGGTTGCGATGCTATACAAGACCATGATTTAATATGAAGCTACGTCCAGACTCGTCTTCAGACCCGAGCGCGCTTAGTGGATGATTGGGTAGCATCGCAAGCCTTGCGCGAGCCTACTCCGAGGACGTCCAACTTCGATCCTCCGATGTGGCCGTAGGCTCACAGGTGGACGCTAAGGGCGAACTCCTCCGCAACGAACACGGCGGCGCACACAAGTGGGCTGCTTGGCTTTTCCTAGGCTGCTCGCTGTGCGCGTCGATCTCTGAGGAAGGACGTGCACCGGTACCCAACCGTACTTGAACCGTACCTTGACCGCGGCGCCGCGCGTAGCGTTAGACAGTGCCGTGCGAGGCTGACAGGCGGCATGTCGGACGCAACAATGCAGTTAAGTTCCTTTCGCGTGTAGCGCGCCTCAAGCGAGGTTGACCAACTCGGTGGTCAGGACGTTGATATCGTGGAGCTGGCGATTTCTTCGGAAGATATTGAATCATTGCCACATGCGCACATACGCCGCGCGACGACAGAACAGCCCACAACTTTCGGAGTCATCGAAAGGTGCATTCGAGGTCCTCGCCGGTATCAACTTCTAATGCATGGACGATAATTCTTGAGCCTATGGTCCACAGCCGCATCAGCAGCGACATCCTCCTCACCTTTGCGACACGGCGCAAGTATGGATGTTGCTCCGTGGGCGCTGCGCTACACCGAACACGCCTTGCACGCACATTTGCGCGGTGACGGTGATTTCCATCAACTCGATGGCTTCGAGAGCCGCGTTGTTGGCTCTGATTTACAGATGAGCTGAAGGACCTTTCCGCGAGACAGCGTTTCACTTGTCCCGCAAACAGAGATATTGGGTACGCTGGCGGCGTTAGCCAGGCCGGGAAAGTAACAGAGTGCTGATTTTACGACATCAGGCGCCGGAGCTCATTAGCGTTGAACGCATTTCCGGACTTGGCTGTTGGAGGCATGTTGCTGCCTTCTTGTACGCGACATCTTATCAATATCGCTCATCTGCCAAAGTACACGATCCTAGGATTGCGGATACAGAGCGGAACGTTGCAACTTGCAAAAGCTGTGTCCCGGGAGAGTATTCATACAACTCTGCGGTGAGCGCTGCAATCAGATTAAACGATGCAGTCCATAACAGATGAGGGCACCAGGAACCGCTTTCCCTTTAAAAGCATACACGACGGCTTTTCGGAAATACAGATACTCTCTGTCTTTGCAGTCGTGGACAAAACTCGGCCAACCACCGAATTCTCGCGTATCCCCTTGCCGGTATACATACTCGCACTCGCATAACGAGCTGCAGTAGACCAAGCATACCTCACCTTATATCGTTGCGAGCTCCCTAATGCCTGATTCTCCTCCGCAGACCTTCCCAGTTGCTGTGAATATTGACCGCACTCTCGGCGTGCTTCTCATATGCGAGCAGTCATCCTCTAATCCAGCCTGTACGAAGTCTTCATATACTGCCAAGGCGTGATTATGCTTGCTATGTGAGTGTAGATATGTCTAGTCCGCCGATTCGGGGGCACTGACGCTTGGCGACAGCATGTACGGTATTACGAGCATCCAGGTGTATACGTACCTCCATTGCAGGTACAACGACAGCAGGCCCATGAGAAGCGCTGTATGTCACGGCGTGCTGGCCTATCCATCGCAGAGCTCATGCGTACGTCCCAAAACAGATTCTCTCCGTCTGGTCAGTTTATCGCCGATGCTCCACTGTGATGCTAACAGGTACTCTAGGATCCTCGTGACGCTCCATCTGGCCTTGGTAATTAAGTCAACGTACTACTACGCCGTCACGAGCTTCATGAATCCTCTCGCCCTGACTAAATGCCCATGGTACGCCGTTGAACTATACTTTTGAGACCGACCTTCTCAATTTCACTCAGGACCCTCGCCATTAGCATATTTACTGGTGTAAGTGAGTTTATCGTAGAGATACACTGGGGCTCAAATATCAACATCTTACCTTTGGTAGATCATCGCCATGGTCATCACGAGCCTGTAGGTCTTCCCCGATCCGTTATTCAAAGAGCTTCGATACTGACTACACCCAGCATCTTCGCATCCAAAATATACAAATGTGCGTACATTCTAGAGCCTTCGATGCCCCGATTTGCTTAACCTTAGCGGATGTGCCAGTGGGTGGACGCTGGCGGCCTCTACTCCTAATCGTACGTAAAGCACGCTCACACACACACCATGGATCATGTAGAGCAGCTATCGCAGACATTACCCCAGTTTGCTAGCCTCGGTGAGATCCCCAGAGTTTACTATGTGGCAAGACGCTCACAGTGTGTATGTAGGCGGAGCCTTTGGTGTGGAGCTTCCCTTGGATTAGAGACAAGAGATTCGAATCTGACGCTCTGCCTCCCTGTTAGCTATTGCAGTCCTTGTGTGAGCTTGACTGCCTGACCCATTGACTCGGTGAGTCTCATACTGTTCAGTCTTAGACTCCCGGAGTTTGTGGAATTCGAGATCCGGTTTTCCGTGAGTTGGTCTCGCTTATTACATACACTCTGATGTCAACCGTCCTGCTTCAGTGGATATGGTATACATGCTTCGGCGCGCAAACCTTCTCCGACTGCAGCCTCTTCATCGCGCTTTGTGTCATCCTAGCACAACGGCGCACTGGGTTCAAGAGGCGAGTGTCTTCCAACCACTCGCTGTACTCGCTGATGCGTCAGGAATGCACAGGAGCGATTCGCTTATCCAGATTCTGATCTTCTACAGCATCGGCATCTGCGTTCTGACGAGGTACGCTCATGCCCGGCATCCGAATCTCTCGCGCCTCACCCACCCGTCCAGCGCAATCTCTCTCGCGTCCGTCATCACTGTGCGTCTCGCGTTGCCGCGCACGATGCCCCGCTGACGCATGCATAGAATGTCGTCTTGCCTGGCACCTTTGTCCCCATCGCTATCATCCAGGTGCTGCCCACGCGTTTGTCGTCATCCGTTCGATTTTAGCGTTGCTCTAACACGTTCCGGAGCAGTGATGTATAACTCGCTACTTGCGCTGCTCAACTCTCGTGACGCGCTCCTCGGCGAGTTTGCCGGCCAAGTTGTCTCGATACATCTGTCCAGACTACGAGTTGCCACGCTACAGCGTCCTGCTCCAGAAGCTGCCATGAGCGCATCCTGGGGGCAGAACAATGAGGCGCAGGTGTGTTAGTGGCTGTACAACACCTGTCGTGGCACTGACCACCCTGCACAGGTTACTGTCAATATTTCGGTCAGCGAAGCCAACCACAGGTCATTTGAGGCAAAGTGATTCACGGCATTGAGCTGGAAGCCTAGAGCTCGATCTGTGTGTATACTCCTACCGTCACGCCACGGGCTTTGCTCTAAAACGACGGATATCTGCAGTCCCCAGTGTTAGCATCCCAGTACCTCGATTTTTCTGATCAGGTTGTACGTACCTGCTGGAACGCAATCTAATCCTGTTCTGCAAGCCAAGTGACAGCTTATATCATGCTATCGCTCACATATATTCTCAGAGCTTATAGCGCAAGGAAGCCTACATGCCTCCGCGTTACAACTACGATGGTACGTGAATTCACTGATACACAGCCCCACGCATCAAGGGCAAAGAGTAACTTTAGAAAGACGTCTGCTTAGCTCCATGTACAGATCGCTTCCCACTGCCTGTATTGAGCTTCGTTCAACGTACAGTATCAGATTACGCTACCGCAACATTACTAAACAGTCTAAGTGGCAGATGTTGACCACGCTGTCTGCAACAGCAGCTTGTTCATAGCCTTTTGTGGTGGTTCCTCATGAGCATGCACTGTTTTCAATGATAATTCTGCCGTACTTCTTCTTGCCTGTCAATACAAACCGCTTTGAACCTAATCGCCAGGTATCTGACTATCTGTCAACGTCTGATGTAGAAACGCATATATACAGCTTCCGCTTTGCGCCAGATTTTTATTCTTCACAGTTCCTTTCACTGGCCATGGCCGTCCTTGCTTCTTTGCCACAGATAGAGCTGCCTCCTGTCTATCCGGTTGCTCTGCACCTCGATAACACGCTCGGTGCAATATTCATCAGTGAGAAAGCAGTCCGCAACTACGGAAACTGCCGCTGACTATTAACCTCTGACTGCCCGTCAAGGTGTAATCACACTGTCGGCGTATGCATCTCAGAGATCTTGCTTTGCACGTGCACTGACCGACATACTACGCCACAGCTTGTATGGTATTGCCAGCCTGCAAGTATACATATATTGCTACGGAAATCAGCACGATGGACGTGTCATGCGTGGTGTGGTAAGTGGCTGCAGTATCCTGGGATCACACTCTGACCACTGCTTACTGTCACACAGATCCTGTCCCTGTGGTACAGTACACCTGCATCTCTGCAGCAGTATAATCGCTTGATCTCCTCGGAATAACTAGGTCCCTTCTCACTGTTTATGTGGCATTTGAGGCTCATGCTGTTTACTACTATGCCGTAACAAGCTTCATGAATCCTCTGGCACTTACCCGGTGCATATGGTGCGTCCAAACGCTGTACAAGGATCTCGCTTACACGAAGATTCAGGAGCCTCGCAGCAACCATGGTCGTCGGGGTGAGTGCAGGTACGGTCTCAATGAAGTGCTACCCCCTCTGATGTGCTTTCAGATAATCATAGTATCTGGAACGACCTTGTGAGGCCCCACAGCATTGGTAGAGTGGATCTGTAACGTGACATACAGTATCTCCTCCCAGTGTCTTTGCATTTAGGATATACAGACGTGCGTTTTATACCTGCTATAGTCCAGATTTTTTCCGTAGATTGCTGAACGCACCAGTTGGCAGAAGCATTCGTCCCCTTGTTTTCATTGTAGGTATCGACTCAGTTAATTGCTGGTATCTGTCAGTATCTAGATGCTGACTGCGTCAAATAGGTGCCACCCCAACTCGCTGGATTTGGTGAGTAGGTCATCATAACCATAGTCAGATGCTAATGCTATCGCTACGATTAGTCGGGGCATTCGGTGCTTACTCACACTGCATTGCCGAAATGTCACATTTTTCTGACTGTTCCAACGATCGTAGGTATTGGAATAATCATGTGAGCCAGGTCACAGCTCTGGAGACCCGCTTTTGACGACATACTATAGGCTTCTTGTACCGGATTTCCAAGAGTTCGAGGCCCGCTTTGCGGTGCGCCGCGATTTACATCCCTAGTGATTGTGCTTATATGCCGAAATCACAGTGGATCTGGTATGCCTCATTTGGCACACAGGCATTTTCCGACTGTGCCCTGTCCGCTGTACTTTGTGTGATGCTCGCCAAGCGTCGGACTGGATTCAAAAGGTGCGAATATACGTCTGCGTCGATTTTAATGATTTTATGGAACCGTTAGCAACAGGAACGACTCTCTTATCCAGATAATCGTTCAATACAGCATCAACGCTTGCTTACTGACCAGGTATGCATTGACCAGGATATCTTTCAACAGCCATAGTCGCTAACTAGTCCTTCCAGCGCTCTGTCGATAGCCTCAGTAATCACGGTTCGTTTATCAAGTTGCTATTTATATTTTTGGTGCGGCTCTAACTATGCGCTAGAATGCTACCATGCCTACCAATTTCATACACATTTCAATTGTCCAGGTCTTTCCCTCAAGTCAGTCTCAAGTTCTGGTCCCGGTCCGCAGTGCTAACAGAGCGTATAACAGTGATGTATAACTCGCTTCTCGCCCTACTCAACTCGCGCGACGCTCTGCGCAATATGCATGGCGGCCAGATCGTGTCTATCCACCTTTCGAAGCTCCGAGGATCTTCCAAGCTTACCGCAGCCGCGCACGCTGAAAGAGCTCCTGAGGTAAGCGGCGCAGATGTCGTAGATCGAGTGGGTCGTCCCCGACTTTGGCATCGCCACAGAGCTGACCACATGCTACAGAATATCGTTGACATATCTGCAGATGCCTCATATGGTGTTTCATCGTCCACCAAACTGGACAATCAGGATGAAATCGACGTTGAAGGTCAATGAGAGCGATGCACATCTCAATAATTATCAATGGAACTTGCGCACCTGTGGATTCCGGGCTGTAGGACACGAGTCTACGACACCATGTATATTTTGATTGACACACAAAGCTCTGCGGACAATCTGTACCTGCCTACACCGCTCGTAAATGCGGCCCGCTGCACCTCGAATGCGCCGATTATGCTATAAACGGCCAGAATGTGCACACTTCACAGGCATCAAGGTTCTCCAGGGCAAGACCATACACTGCGCTCACGAAATGTGAAGTCATTCTGTAGCTACAAATACCGCGCAGCTGTTCTGCAAGCCCTCTAATTCAGTACAGAGCACTGGCGTGCAGTTGTATTTGCGCTTCTGACTTCAGAGCGCCGTGCGCGCATCTCACAGAAGAGACAACATTACGATTTCTGAATTTATGAAGAAACGTTTATATTACACCCCCGGCCCTACGGGCAGATTTTGACCTCGTGGACTCCGTCACGAAAAACGAGTGCAAAGCCGTGGGAACCTTTTTTGTATACCCCATTAGTTGAGCCCATCAAAATGGGGTTAGGGTTGAATACAATCCTTGTAGTCAAACTTGAGCGATTTCTTTAGCTCTTCCCTCTGGACAAAACTATCTTTCGAGTGGGTTGTAGGTACTTCTA
>BPQB01000154.1:0-33495 GCA_019973155.2 Phanerochaete sordida | reverse complement strand
GGGAAGTCGGAACTGCGAACAGAACACTGCTCCCAACTGCTGGAGGGTTCGAGGCTTAAGGCCATACAGTTCAAACCTCCTCCCGAGTATGTGAATGTGAGACCGTCGCCCCGGCTCTAGATCCGTACACGTGGTCCTGATCCTTCCATCGCTCGCTTGAGCGTGCGTCTCACACCGCTGGAGCCCGCCACTCGCGCACCGTGCCCACACGAGCGTTCATCGGCGTGGACGGCTGCCCTATCCAGCTCGCACACCGTGTCCTTCGCGCAGCGTGCCTTGGGCGAACGGGAAGTGGACTCCGAGAAACACCAGAGCTACGCGTTCTGCGGGTGGTGTCAGCAGCAACCAGTAAGCAGAACAGGGATCGTGCGTACAGTATCAATATGCGCGTCCCAGACGACTGAGAGGCTCGCCGAAGAGATTCTTCGCGACCATGCAGCAATCTCTGCCCGAGAAGCAGCACCGTGCCCACGTACGCATCTCGTGACCGGCGTCGAGCGCGCCGAGCGCAGCATGGAGCGCGGAGGCGGCCCCCTTCTTGAGTGCGGCGACCGCGTCTGCAAGAAATAGCCCTGATGTGATCTCCTTGCTGGCATGACGGGCAGTCGATCTACACGAACACGACCTCGGTCGGCCGGTTCGTCGTGCTGAGGATATCGAGAAGGGCCTAGGTCGCCTGGGCGAGGAGCTCTGACACGCGCGGATCGACGTTGAAGTCTTGCTGCGCCCGGATGCAAAGATGGGAGAGCAGGCGGCTGCGCGGCACAGGCGGCGTAGACGGACGTCGCGACGGCGGCTGTGTAGAGGAGCGGGGCGTCTGCGAGCATGTTTACAGAAGCACCGCCTAGGTGGTCGAGTACGTACCGTCGCGCCGCTTCGCCGCTGACAGCATCAAGGCCGGACGACGGCGTCGCTGCAGACGACGGATCCAGCATCGAGTATCGAGCGTCCAGTGATAACTATGCGCAACATCAGCGTTGGTTGGCCGCGAGCAAATGAAGAACATACACGGTATCCAGTACCGAATCCCTTCGCGCCCCAAAGCCCACGCGAATGAGAGAATGCCGGTCGCGGTGACGGCCGCAACAATCAAGTAATAGACGTGCGTCGTGAGGCCTGCCCAGGATCTGCGACGCGCAGCGATCTTGCCATCGTATGCGTTCCCGGGGCCCGCGCCCGACGAGCAAGGCCGAAACGGCGAGTGTCCCAACGGCGCACGCGATGAGTTAGCGATCCGACGCCGTGTCACCAACACCGTGCGAGTCGAAGTCGGGTCGAAGATGACGAGGTCATAGTGCCGGCGATAGATCCCGCCGACGTACGTGTTGGGCATGCGTCGATACTCGATGTCCCGGTCGCTGAATCCGCCTACGAGAAGCGTCAGTATGTGCAGAAAGACCATGGCAAAGACCTGCAGAGACCTCGTACCAGAATCCCAAGCGCAGTACCACGCCTCCGCTTCCACACCATTAACATCTTGCATCCACCGCACCCGCGCGCCGGGCCCGGCTTGGTGTTGTCCGTGATGCCATGGTAGGTGCGCAGGGAGTACACCAGAGGCCTCCGTTCGCGCGCCAACGGTCAGCGGCGCGCATCTGGAGACCGATAGACTATATGCGTTGCTGCGAAGGCCGGCGGACGGCTGGGAGCGTCACGACGGGTCGATCGCGGGCGGGCAATATCGAGGGAGCGTCGTCGGAGTAAAGTCGAGCGCGCGCATCGTGAATCGCCGCTCCAACAGCAGGCTGACGCCCAGCCAAAACGTGGGCAGAGGACATGTGCGGAGGGATGTGTCTTTGCCCGAGGACTACGCTCGCCGCTGGGATGCACGGGTCCGTCGTCGATATGGAGGATGACCAATGGCGCGGCTGGGAGACCGACGTGGCGGCGGCGCGATGTGTGTCGCGCTGACTCGCGTCGACGCGGCTGATGCACGCGTGCTGCGGCGGACCGACTGCTCGCAATCGACGTGGATGATGGTCAGGGCGTCTTCGTTTGGAATTGAGTAGCATGATGCGAGCGAGCGGGCTGCGTGGTGGGCCGCCGTTGCTTGTGCTGCCAGTCAACGAAGGAGCGCGACCGTCTGGGGCAAGCTGGGCTTTCACATGGTGTCGAGGCCATGAATGGAGGTGGTGCACTGGAATCCGAGCCTCGAAAGCACCGCAATCGTGATTCCAATCGGACCATGACGTTGGGAATGCGCCGCGGTGCTTTTGTTGGTTTAGGTGATAGTGTGCACGGCGGACAGGGAGTGCACATCGCAACGAGCGGGACAGTCGTGTCGAGGACTGAGACGCAGTCGTGCCCGCCTGCAGACGGAGTCAGCTTAAGGCAACGATGCTGATGAAATGCGTACCTAAACACCGGCAAGAATTGAGAATGCTCAAAATAGAGACGCGACCGGTGTTCTGCGGGAGCATCGCCGCAGGGGTCACGCTGAGCATGATACCATCGCTGTGCGAGATGTGAGCGATTGCAGACGCAAGTGTAGAAGAAACGTACGATGCACTCCGCTCGTCGATTCTCTTGCATCAAAGACCTGCGCGATCTGGAGCAGATCCGCCGCAACGACCGGCACGCCAACGACGTGCGCGACAGGCGTTGCGCAGAGGGCGGCGAGTGCGCCAAGAATATATGTCGCGCACAGATCCAGGCGACGTGAGTCACCGGCGCCCTTGTTGAACGATCGTGACCGAAAGTCTAGCGTACGCGATCGTCGAGAGGTAGGAGATGGTGTCGCCGTCGCCGCGCAGATCGACGCTGAGGGGACCAACCCGGGGATCGATGAAGTCGTAGGGATACTTCGCGTCTTGGAGCTGATTTTAAAATGCGGAGTCGCCAGCGCAATCTACGAGGAGCGTGAGCGTCTGCAGGTGAATCGTAGCGTATATCGCGCACCAGTGCGTCCAAGCCTACCCCCGCGCCATCACTGCCGTACCCTGGCCCCTGGACGATCACCCAGACATCCCGCTCCGCCCTGTGCACCGCACGGACCCAGAAGCGCTACAACACCCCCGCGTATCGTGTTCGACCTCGCGAGCGTCGCTGCTCCCGTCCTCCGTCCTCGCAGCCATTGCTACACGACCACCGTGCGCAGTGCAGCTCGCGCGAGCCCGCGACGACGGCACCGCACAGCGGCCCTCTCCGTTCTCGCGTCTTCCAAGGTCGACCGGCGGGGCCTGGGCCGGCGGCGTCCGCTCGCGCCGCTGGCAAGCGGCGCGCACTGTGATGGTGGTTTTCAAGGGCGCTGCGAACGCGGGCGCGCGGCAGGAGCGGTTCACGACCGGTAGTGCCTTGGAGGGGCGGCCAAAGGGCGTCGTCGCGGAAAGGTCGAGCCCGCTGGCCCAGCGTCGCGAACTGCCGGGCCTGCATGGAGCCGCGGGAGAGGGCGTGCGTGGACGGCGATGGATTGCACATGTGGTGCGGCGGATGCGTTGGTGCCCAGCTCGGCCGCGCGTGAGCCAGCTCGGTGGTGGGCGGAGAAAAAATGAACGGAGGCGCCGGCAGGGTGAGTGACGTGGCAGAGGCGGATGCACGTCGCGCTGTCATGCGTCGACGCGGGCAATCGGACGTGTCGACGTTGGACTGGCTTGCGGTGAGTGATGTCGGAGGCATCATGTACGCGGGTGCGCCGTTCTTCAGTGGTCATGTGCTGGCGGATGGGGCTCGAAGCGGCGTTCGCTGAGACTTATCGCCCGAGTGCAGACCGTTGGCTGAGCTCGAATGTGCCTTCCACAAGCAAGGTGCGCTTGCTGAGGGCACAGGAAATTGATGAATGTCGTAGGAGATTTGTATTTGCCGCTTGGAGGGACCATTGTTGATGCTACGCGGCCCGTCGACTTGCGAGAAGCGGGATCAAAGGCACCACTACACGGATACCGTCGTCAGAGCTCCTCCTGCGAGCGATAAAGCTGGTGAGGCGCACCATAATGCATCTAGGGTTCATCATTGCCGTTGTAGGGGGTATAGAGGTGCGTCGTGGGCGGGATACAGCGTGAGCTGCGTCGCTGCTCTACCTTCGCCAGATGCCGGGAGGCATGACCGCTCAGTGCTTAACCTGCGAAGCTCGCAACGCAGCGGCGTTGGGGAATAGGCGGCATGACGAGTGGTCGGTTTTGGCCTCTGCTCTGCAGGCGATCTTGACGTCCTGCGAGAGACTCGGAATTGCGTTGGGAGCCGAGTCGAACCACTGTCAACACCATTAGGGACAGGAAATAGAGCAAATACTTTGGAGCCGCACCACCGTAGCCTTCAACCTAGGTAGTTGATTGGCCGACTAGGTGCGGCCTAGCGTGAGCCTGCGGTAGTGCGTCGTGCTGGCCGTCTGGCCTCTTCGGAGAGCCCAGCTGCAGGGAATCGTCAGTCCAAGCTACAAGCTGGCATAGTTCTCCAAGCGGATGCGCGTGCCGACGCCGTTAACGTCGTGGTTGAACGGATTCGGTGTGAGTCGACTTGGCCGGGTGAAGTCTCCCGGCGGTGCTGGCCAGCCTTGTACATCCAGGAACGACGCAGTACACCGCCAGCTAATCGATATCTTGTCCTTCGTGGCGTGCATGGCTTGTGGGAGAGGTCGGATGGGCGGAAGCGTGGCTCACGGGCGCGGGAGAACGTACCTGGCAACTCCGTGACTCTGAGACCTCCGCCGCCGTGTGCCTCGCGGGATACTGACCAGAGCGATCGGAGGTCAGACTAATCGCACAGCCAAGACGTAGGAGGGGACTTACCAGATGCTGTCCAGCGCGATCGGGCGCGGGCGATCGAGGAATTGGTGGTCGAGGTCGGTGTCGAACTCGACGGCGCGTCTAGGCGTCTGTTATATTGCTCACGCGCGTGCCACGTGCCTGCAGCCGCGCCTTCGGGTCCTGCTGCACGCTTGCGCCGCGTGTCCTTGACATGCACATACCCTCGTGTGCATCTGAGCCCGTCCTTTCGACTGTAACCCTAGTAAGTCTGACTAGGCCTCGTTCTGTGACGTGCGCTGTGTCTGAAGACCTGTCCTGGCCTAGTACGACACGCCGCCGGAAAGTATGACGCTGCGGCTGTAGCGGCCTTGGTGTGTCCTCACCAGTCCTTCGAGCATTCTTCCGCTCATTTCGCGATCTAACGGCCTCCTAGCGCTATGGAAAACAATGCGACCACCCGTTTGTCGCGTTTGTTGCGTTTCCGAGCTCTACACGCCAGGTCGACGCCGCGGAAGCCGGTCAATACGCCAACTTGAAGTAGACCTACCTTCAGCCGGTGCGGCAACAAACCTGCAACCTATATCACGCGTGCTCTCATTGGCTCTGACGATGCCAGGATACGCAGACCCGGCTCGTGAGCCACGGCCTCTGCATACGCACCCGCAGCCTCTGCGATGGCCACGATCAGGGGCGTGTACTGTACGTTGACATCTTTCCTGCACTGCAGCGCATTGCTGACCGTTTCCATAAGGTCTTGATCCCGGTATCCGCGAGGAATTGTATCGCAGAACGTCGACTTCATGCGCAGTAGCGAATACGAAGGCACGCCGTACGCCAAGCTGCATTCACGCGTCAACGTGAGCGACATGGAGAACGCCAATCACTCTACAGCACCCACGCAAGTGCCGCAGGGGGCACGTCGAGCTCAGTGCGCATCAAGCTCTGAATATCGTGGGCAGCCAGCGTTCCTCCGCACCGCACGACGCTCGCTACGAAACATAAAGACCTTCAACGACGGCAGCAGGAGCAGCCATCCCCAGCGTACTAGAAGGTTCGTCGAGCTTTCTAGGATGCGATGAGCCTTCTGACCGCGACGTTCCCGCAGGCTCAGTCTCCTACGATGGGCTCATCGTCAGGGATCGAAATCGTTCCTCCTCAACCCGCCAATAAAAATGGCGGGCCTTCTTCTTGCTTGATTTCGATACCAGCAGGTGCATACAACGCTAGATGGCGCCATCGACCGCCAGCTCGACGACGCCAGCGCACCATGGACGCCCCGCGGCACTGTGTCTGTCGTTCCGCCACCGCGGCGGGACGACGACGGCACATCCAGGCACCCGTCAACCACACTCGCGAGACGACCGACTCCTCCCCGCCTCCAGCGTCGCCCGTGCGGAGGACCAGGCTCTGCGCCTGCGCTAGATCCCAGCTGAGGCTAGTATCCACCAGTCGGGTATCCCCACGTTCGCGAAGGAGGACGCATATATCGACACACGCCAATTGTAGCGTCGTTATTCCCTCTCCCCGTCGCGGAGCGCTGAAAGCCATTGGGCGACGCACAGCCCCGGTCATTTCTAGTGCCATCTCTGCCCCACCCTCGGCGCGCTATCGCACTGGCAGTGCGGGCGACGGTACCCCGTCAGGTGCGTGTCAGTATCTGTCGCAAGGAGTCTGCGTCGGTGACCGTGAATATTGGCAGATTGGTACACGCGGTATCGAGAACATGGCCGACAGTGATGATGATAGGCTAGTTTTGGGTATACGGACGGTGGGACACGGCGTAAGGTACAGTATGTGAAAGTCTGCGACGCTTCGAGTGTGTATCAAGCACGCTGCCAAAGCTAAACTCACGCCGATCCGGATTCGGTCGTGTCTCTGGATCGTCGTGCGCATGTCCGCTGGATTGCACTGCTTCTAATACCTGTGAGAACGGTGTCATGTACATTCCCAAAAATTGTGGATCTGACTGCGCCTTATACCATGAGCACGCGGCCGGTCTATCGCGAGTACTTGAAGGATCATAGCAGCTATGTTAATGTCAGTGATGCGAATTTCTGACAGAGGCAGGTTCGCCGCTACGCTTTACATGTGCCCATCGAGGGAGAATTCGAGACGGGCGAAACGAAGCGCTCCCAAGGAGCTTCCGTACACGAGGCAAGGAGGACGGCCCGGGGGCTGCGCAGGCTTCGCACGCTGTACTAGGAACCCGGGGACGTGCGGATGAGGCGAGGCTCGTCGGTCTCGCACTCGTCCCCTACCACCACCACCCTTCCACATCGTCCTCGCAGAGACCTCACCGACCGCGCTGCCCCCATCCAGCATGCCGCCGGTCACAGGAGCCGACCTCCCATCCGAGGTCATCGCGAAGATTCTCTCCAATTTCATGGTTTTCGTTATGGTGTGGGAAGAGCATTATTCGCGATGGAAACACGAGCTTGTCGCGCCAAGTCTTGTGTGCAGGTATTGGGCGAAGTGTATCCGGCCAGCCCTCTTTGAAGACATCATCCTAAGCAGTGCTTCTGATCTATCGTTCATGGAAGATATTGTCTACAGCCCTCAATTCAGCAATTCGTCTCTACATGGAGCTATCAGGAAAATACGGGCCGTGCACCAATATCCCCCACTCCCAAAGCCTTGGCTTCACCGCATACATTCGCTGAAGGTGCGCCTTCCCCAGGCAGACCTCTGGTGCATCATCGGAGGAGACACCGCAGGCTCCCGGCCGTCAAGACCGGGCGAGTGGCATCCATTTGCAGCTCTTCCCCGCGCTTTACCGCCCTTTCCCAGCCTCCCGCTGTCCGCCATCCACATCACCGGCTCCGAGCTCAAGAGCACGACCGAGCTTGCACGGATCGTCGACAGCTTTCCCACTCTGAAAGAGCTCTACTTCTCCGAGCTCAAATTCCTCGACCCCTCTCCAATCATCCGAGCTCGAAGGATCCCTCGGAAGGTACCGAGAGCACTCTGGCTGTGCAGGATTTCGTACTGCGCAGACATGTCGATCTCGGCTCAGGCACGACTTGCGTTGGACCTGCTCGCAGCCACGCCTCGACTGGGCCTTGCCGCGGAGGACCCCCAGTGGAGCGCGCTCCTCGATTCCTTGCTCGCATCGGTGCCCGGTGTCTACAAGCAAGCTCGCATGTCATTGCGCCAATTGGGAGGCGCGCCTCTCGATGGCCAAGCCCCAGGTGCGCACATGGCCATTCCATTGTGTGCCGGAGACGCTGAATGCATGACCTTGGCAGGCAAAGTAGTTCTGGGGTTCTCACCAACATATACCTCAGGCCTAGGCCCAGACCAGCTCGTGGCCGATGTGTGGGTGACGCGTGCATACGCCACACCCACTCGCGTCGAAGACGTACCTGCTTACGTCAGCGTTGTCAGTCTGACTGCCAGCTTCGCGGCCGCCGGAGATGGCGATCCTCCGTCCTTCGATGGCTTCCGAGAAGCCGAGGGCTCCGCGGACCTCGAGAAGCTCGTGTTTTGGGTGCGCGAAGGAAATGCGCTGGACGAAGCGGGGATGCGGATGCTCGTGCGCTCGGTGCTTTGCCGCGAGCAGCTCGCGTGGGCTCTCGAGCGGGATATTTTGCAGCTAGAACACTGCATCCTCAATGGCAAGACAAATACGTGGGATGCCGATGCATACATCGACAACAGCACCATCCTCTCCATTCTCGCCGACCGTTCATTTGTCACCATAGACGACACGCCGCCAACGCTCGACGACGATGAATATGCGGAATACCTCTCGCTCTTCTTCGCAGAGAAGATAGACGACTATCTGCGGCGCCTGCCTGCCTTGCGTGCGGAGCGAGCAGCGAGGGCACAGTTCTCGACCGCAATACTGGCGCCTCCTGAAGCACTGGAAACAGCCGCAGACGCACTGCATACAAACGCGTGAGGAGAGTCGGGAGGCCATGCAGTAAAATGAAAGGCACTCAGCTCGCGATTGTTCAGCGGCGCAAGCTCGGGCTTGGTTCTGGGAAGGAGATCGCTTGGCCAAAGAAGGCACTCCGCAGTGGCGGCGGCGGCGGAGCACGCAGCGGAGAGAGGAGCCTAGTAGTGTCGACAGCTGGCGACGCGCGGCGCTCTGTCGCTCGGTGGGTCGGGGCAGTGTTGGCGCACACCCTATGGGCCATGCTTGATGCATCAACCAGTGGGTACCCCCACGGTAAGGCTCCAACTGAATAGTGTATGTACTGTGAGTGAGCGTGTACGACCGTATATGTATACTGTGTGTGTACGACTTGTGGTGTACACATGGACTATCTGTGTACTACACAGTATACACCCTGTTGTTTTGGTAGCTGTAGAATTTGTATTGCTCAAGGGATATATAGCGTGCCATGGATACACTGCCTGGTGTTAGTCAGATGCCGGCAGCTCCACGCTGTGCTGAAGGTCGCGGTGACGAAGACGACGGCCGCACATTTCCTTATAAGGGGAAATTAGACGCTACAACCCGCCGCCGATGTGCGATAGCCCGCCGCGATGCGCGTCGATAAGCAGTGGGTGACGGATGTTGGTATAAACCGGTACTAGAGTTTTTGGGTAAAATACAAAGTCAAGCCCTAGGTCTGAAGTCGTCAACTCTGCTCCTTCCCAAGTCGACAACATGAGCGGCGAACAGCAACCAACACTCTCCCAGCTCATTCAAGAGTTAAAAAAGCTCTCGTTGACGCTTCCCGACTCGGTTCCTGTGGGGAAGAAGACGGACAAGATCAGTATCGTTTTGGCCAACGTCACTGGGGACGATGAATTCCATACCTTCAACCGCAAGTATGACGCTCTTTTTGGGATGGACTGTCGAGATGGGCCTCGTCTTCGTTACGTTCGCCGGGGCAGGTACGGTATGCCTGCGTGGTGCGAGTACCTGGAGGCAATAGACTTGAAGCATGCAAGTATTCAGCCGGGCTTGGTCAGGCTTCGTCTTACCACACTGATTACTGAGCTGAAGACCGTTATGTGAGTACGACTTGGATCCATATTGCGAAAGTAACGGCTTACACGTGGTCCTGCAGAAGTCTTGCCAGGGGCCGTCCTGCACCAACCTCTGAGGTCGCGGACACGCTGTCCAGCAACCCACAAAATGCCCAGGTCGCCTCCGATGCCCCACCCCCACCTAGTGGTCAGCAACTAGCTGCGCAGCCTGCACCGGTCGCCCAACTATTATCTGGAGATCGTGTAGAGATCCCAGAGATCGCTGAGAACGCCAAGGACCAGACTGTAGCGAAGAAAAGAGGAAAGCAGCTCACCAAGAAGACTCAGCTGCCATTGAACCTTTTCCTGCGTGGTACAGCCTGTGAGTTGCATGGGAGTTCGCACAGAGCAACTTGAAATCTCACTTGGATTAGCAGCCGCAGTGATTGAACTGCCCTCAGATGGTGAGGCGAACGACAAGTCTTACCGACCGCCAAAGCAACGGCTTGAAGAGCCTCGCTCACCGTCATTAATCCTTGATTCCGACGGGAACGAGATCATTGAGGATGTCAGCAAGGCCCGAAAGGTGAGAAAACCTGTGCTAGAACCATGTTGAGGATTTTTGACACTGTTGCAGAAGCGCAGAGCTGCGGAGATGGCTGACATCGACGAAGATGAGCCGAGCGGGGACGAGTATATTGCCGAGAGCTCTGAGGAGGAAGGGGAGGACACGCTAGGGTCCCAGCCGTCTGATTCGGAGGAGGAAAAGCGGGCAGCTAGAGGAAAGCTTAAGAAGGGTTCGAAGACCTCGAGCACGGAGAAGAGTAGGGAGAGTGGGAAGAGCAAGTCGCAGAAGCGCCAGTCGTCGGCGAAAAAGTACAAACGCCCTGTGAGTAGTGCATCCCTCTTGACCACCACGACGCTAATCCATGTATTTTCTACGCAATGGCCCTATAGCCTCGCAAGAAAGCTAAGACTAACAAGCGATCCGACGTCCTAGTGATATCGTCAGGGGATGAGTCCGACGGACAGAGTGCTCTTCGGGAGGTCGAGAACGCGGACGCAGCCAAGGTGCGCAGAGGCGGAAAGCGGGGTCCTCTCAACAAGACACTTCAGCACTTCCACACGCCAGTCCCCGTTGTCTGTCCAGATCTGAAGGACAAGTACCGTTGGGATTTGAAGTGCAAGCACTGCGGAAAGTGAGTTTTCAGGCTGTGCTGTAATTTCCCAAGCAGCGCATGACATGACTTGTACTCATGCGCATCTCAACGTGCCAGGCATCGGACAGTAAAGCGAACACTCCATGGGAACGGCATACAGTTTGAAGACGAACCGAAGCTTCCTCACCTTGGCAATATCTCGGGACACCTGCGTGAGGACCATCCCAGCCTTGCTGCGGGAGATACTCTGGAGACCGATAGCAAGCCAGATGCCCCCTCTGGGAGCAGCCACGGGTACACCGCCGCTAGCGCAAAGCTGATGGAAGCTTACCTTAAGGAGGGTGAGCTGAACCCAGCTGTCGAGCCGACTCAAAAGGGCTTCTTGCGCATCTTTGCTGCATGGCTGCTCGACCAAGATCTCCCGTTCACGACAGGAGAAGCACCCTCCCTCGCAAACCTGTTCAAGTACCTCAAGATCCGCTTCGTCCTTCCAAGCGACACCACAGTCCGCAACGTGCTCGCCGAGATATTTGCAGAACTGCACGGCAAAGTTGTCCGTGAACTCTCGGTATAGTTCGACGCTTGTCCACATTACAAACGCACTGACACGGCCTCTAGTCTATCAAGTCGAAGATCGCATACTCCTCCGACTCCTGGACAACACGACAGATGGTCTTCACATTCGCTGGAACCATCGCCAGCTTCATCGACGACGATTGGGACCTCATCGAACGGCTCGTCGACTTTCACCACCTCGAGGACGACGAGCACAAGGGACAGTACGCAGCCAAGGCTTTCGTTAACGGAGCAGCCAAACGAGGCGGCCTGGACAAGTTCGTCAGCATCACCATGGATAACGCATCCAGCAACGATGTTCTCGCCCGCACGCTTGCCGCCCTCCTTCTCAAGCGATATGGGATTCAATTCTCGCCTGAGAACGGTCAGATTCGTTGCATAGCCCACGTTGTTAACCTTGTCGTCCAGCAGATCCTGCACACACTTGCTGAAGCAGACGACCCTGCGCTCGAGGACTACTACGAGAGCTACAAGCACGAACCGTTCCACTACGATCTTGAGGATGACGACGAGCAGAAGGCGCTTGAGCAGGAGCTGCTGGACATGTTCGAGGAGGGCGATGCTGGGTTAGATGACGAGGGAGAGCTGGAGGACGAAGATGTCGATGCAGAGCTCGGCGACCTTGGCCAGTCCAAGTGGTCGCAGCAAGGAGCTGTCAAGAAGGTGCGTTCAAGCGCGTTTCGTTAGATCTTATTGTTCTCACTTCGATCTCGCGATAGCTTCGCCTTCTCTGCACGAAAATCACATCCTCGCCGCAGCGGCGCTCGGCGTTCCATCGAGTCAAACAGCGCGTGTACAAAGCCGATACAGCTGAGAACACACGCCGTCGCCGCCTGATGGTTATCCGCGACGTGGTCACACGTTGGAACTACACCCATGCCATGATTGTTCGTGCGCTAGAGCTCAAAGAGGTACGTCGTTTTTCTTCTGGATGGCATATTCGTCGATCTCACAGTCTATCATCCGACATGTAGGCTATCAATGCGTGGGTTTCAGCGCATCCCGCCCTCGACGAGCTCAGGATCAGTCCGAAAGATTGGAAGCTGCTCGGCCAACTCGCTCAGCTCTTGTCGGTGAGTTCTGGCCGTTCTGTCCGTATCTCGGCAATCTAAGCAAGGTTTACCTAGATATTCACCGAAGTCACGAAAGCGATGAGCCGCGCACACACGCCAACGCTCCCGTTCGTTCTCCCGATGTACGAGTCCATGAACAAACAATTGAGCGCGAGCGCCGCGGACACCAAGATCGACCCGCTCATACGGAATGCAGCAGCAGCGGGGCTACAAAAGCTCACTGGATATTTCGCGAAGGCGAAGGCGTCCCAGTACATCGTTGTCGCCACTAGTACGCTCCCTCTCGCACTGCACATCGATGAAGCTCATGTCTCGCTAGTCCTACATCCAGCTCTGCGCATCGGCTGGTGCAACACCCTTGGTGATGATTTCGCCAAGAAAGCTCGCGTGCTTTTCGAGCATGTGTACGAAGAGTACTCAGCAGCCACGGCTCCTGACCCTGCGGCCAAACCTGCGCCATCGAAGGCGTCCGACGCAGCTATATCCGGAAGCTTTTTAGATGCCATCTGTGCGATCCCTGAGTTGCCCCACACCCCAGCGGTCGAGACCGCCGAGAAGAGCGAAATCGAACGCTACTTTGCAGGGGAGGGTAAGCACATCAAGCCAGATGGCGCGCTGATTCTTCCATGGTGGAGAGTAAGTGCCCTTCGCTCCCTATGCTCAGTCGTCTTACTGATGACTTGCTTGTGACTAGGAGCATGCGGGTGCATTCCCTGTGATCAGCCGCATGGCCCGGGATTTCCTCTGTATTCCTGCCACGAGCGTGTCGGTAGAGAGACTCTTCTCTGCAGGGAGACATCTCTGCACTGACCTCCGCTCATCATTCCGTGCCCAGACCGTCACGGAGGCCATGTGCGTGAAGCAGTGGATCCGCGCTGGTCTTCTTGACCCAGAGCCCCCTGCTAACCGCCGTTCTAAAAAGATGTAGTACATAACTGTATGTGTACTGTATGTGTACTGTGTATTACTGTGTGTGTACGGTGTACTGTGAGTGTACCAAAAATTCGTACCCGTATACTATACAGTTGGAGCCTTACCCCACGGTGCGCGATGCATCAACTGTGGCAAGTGCCTCAAGGGTAAATTGTCAATAAATGGCGTTTAATTCATTAAAAATAAATGCACAAGCAAGGAATTGAACCCACAGCATTCTAGTCAATTCGACGCATTAACCACTACACTACTAAGGCTTATAGAAACTGTAATAGATAATTACTACAGCCATGTCTCGGGTTAGGATTTAGGTTAGGGTTTAGGGCTTTAGGGCGCTGCACGCAGTGCAGCGTTAGGGCTTTAGGGTTTTAGGGCTTTAGGGTGCTGCACGTAGTGCAGCTTTAGGGCTTTAGGGCTTAGGGCTTAGGGCTTTAGGGCTTTAGGGTTTTAGGGCTTTGGGTTATCTAGGAACGTTATTATATATTGGGGGAAATGAGACGGGGTATGTATGTTGTGTGCTTGATGCTATGCAAGCCTTGGTAGTGTAGTGGGTAATGGTGGTAGTGCTAGTGTAAGCTGACCACGAGGTTGAGGGTTCTATTCCCTTCCGGTGCATTTATTTTTAATTAAATAAACACCATTTATTCGCAATTTACCCTTGGAGGCACTTGCCACAGTTGATGCATCGCGCACCGTGGGGGTACCCAGTGTTTGATGCATCAAACCTAAGCCATGGGCTCTGGCGCATCTCTCCAGCTATGTCGCTTGACGCAGCGTTCGCCGCGCTATATATGTTTAGGGCCCCACGGACATTTCTTTCGTCATGTATCCTTTGTCTGTCACTTGCTTATGCCCCGTGTACATCATGAATTGTGACCCAGAATCGGCTTCGTTCTCTGTAAAACTATACATGCCCACCCACTCGTAGCACGCTAAGAGCCTTATGTATTTTTGAGCCTGAGTAACGTCGTATTCCTATGGACATTGTACGGACGCTTATGCACTTGTTGTACCCACCGACGTCCAGTACTTTAGCATTTCGAACATCGCGCCCTCTAGCATCCGCGGCGCCTCGCAAATCAACCGCGCGTACGTTACGTCGGCCGACGCTCGCAGCCCTCACGCTCTGCTTTGCGAACGCAAAAAGCCGCACGACGAGCAGGGCATGTCCGGCTCCATGTTTCTCGCGAGCGAAAAGTACTGATGGCCTACTACGCGGGGCACGTCAAGATGCGGGGAAGCGAGGGGGTGCTGCCGGTGCTCGCCGTCAGCGGACGCTAGGGAGAGTAGGATGCGATGCCTGCTTACCTAGCAGAGGTCTGCGTGAGCGGCGCAGCTTGACGGAATCCGTACCATATCTTGCGGTTTCGAGGTAGCGGGATGAAGAGTGAATCGGATAGACCTGGAATGATGTATGCACCCCCTGATGGGCGTGACGGAATCTGCGGGTTTCCGATTAGGGCGATGGAGGGGCATACAGTGAGATGACTGACCGATCGCATCGCTGGTGCACTCAATTCGTCTGCTTGTGTTCGCCCCGAAGGAGCCTGAGAGCATGATCAGCCGCTCAGTTCACGATGCGGTCGAGCTGGACCTACCGTGAGACTCCTTCGTATTCCTGTGGTAAATCAGCACCATCGCTCGCGAGCCGAAGCAGAGACGACTCACCAGCACCGCCCATTCGCAATCGACAACCGATCGCCTGCAAACTCGCATACTGGCGCACGACCGCATGGTTCGCGCTTGTCTGCTCGAACGTGCTGCGCAGGTCGGCCGGTACGTCGCCGCAGACGACCAGGCTGATGACGGCAGGGTTCCCGACGACGAGCAGCCGTCACTGGCTCGTATAGGCGTTGCTCAGATCCACATCGCGAGCCTGATTGCGACGTCGAGCACAGCGACATCGCGTTTTCCGCGCGCAGCGAACGCGTCCGTGAGTGTGAACGCGATCCCAATGTTGTACGCTGGACGAACCGCATGGGCCTGCGCTTCGTGCCATGTCGTGTAGTGCACTGTCGAGGATGTCGCCTTGCTCGGGTCGACAGCAGAGGTTGAACTTTCTCAGAGCGCCAACTCGATGGAACAGCGGCGATGCCGACATCGTAGACTGCAGTCCATGGCGGTCGTATCGAGGACCCAATCATTGTCGTCTACGTTTGCGCACCAAATCAGCGTAAGACCGGACGAAGCACATGATGCGTACCGTAGCGATACTCGTACGAGCAAAACACGCCGACGATGCCCACGCCGCCGACGGTCTGCGTGCCCATTTCCGCGGACGTCGTGCCAAGCGCTGCACCATAGCTGCGCGTAACGTTAGCGATCGGCCAGCACGAGCGTACGAACCACGTACAAGACATTCCGCATATCGATCTCTCGAACCCCAGATCCGGCGCAATCTGGACCACCCCCGCCGCAGCGGCGAGCGCACCGACTGACTGGATGTCTGGCTTTGTGTGGAGGGCGGACAGCCCGCCCGAGATCCGCAGCAAGGGGGTCGCGGGGGTCCGTGTCGATTGAGCGTCTCGAGACGGGCTTGGGTGCCTGAAGGCGGAAGTAATTATCGATATCGACAAGTAAGACGCTGTGTCGCTGGCAGCGCGCGAGTCGAGGCCAAGGCAATCTCATCGGAGAGTCATGATGCCGTGGACTTCAAACTCAAAGGCGAGCAGAGTTTCGATGTCCATGTCGCCAGGGCCGCCTACGAAAAGCGTAAGAAGCTGCGGGCAAGACACAGCAGAGACGGCCCACCTCAGCTCCCAGAACCCAGTTCAGCACCTTCTCCGAGACGTCTCCATGACTGCAGCACCGTCGGGACAGGCCGCCACACCCTGCGCGTCGCGCCCAGCCAGCTGTCTTGTATCACCCGCCCTCGCAATTATCTCTGCTGCCGTCGTCCGTCACCGCGCCCAGCACCCTGGAAGGACCGCGCCCAGCGCCCTGGAAGGACCGCGCCCAGCGCCCTGGAAGGACCGCGCCGAGGCCGGACGCGCGAGACTGCGACGACGGTGCCTCGCAGCAGCCGTCTGTGCTGTCGGCTCTACCGAGGTCGATCGGAGGGGGTCGTCCGTCTGCGCCGATAGCTAGCGGTGCGCTGGGACGGTGGTCGTGGGCGGCGCTGCGAGCGCTGACGGGCTGCGAGAGCGGTTCGCGATGGGTGAGGCCTCGGAGGCGGCTGGGGAGCGTCGTCGCAGAAAGGGCGAAGCGCTGCGCGTGTGTTGGGCTGCCGTGCCTGCATGGAGCCGCGAGCAGGCATAAGAAGACTGTGGAGTGAGCTGAGCGTTTGGCGTTGCGTGTGCGTCGATGCACAGCGTGTCGTTGCGTACGCTGGCTCCGTCATGCGTGCAGAGAAGGAGTGATGGCACGCTTGGGCGAGGGACGTGGTGGCGGCAGGATGTACGGCGCGCTGCCTTCGGTCGACGCGGATTTGAGGAAGGTCGGTTATGGGTCGGGGTCTCGCGAATGATGTTGGACGTAGTGGACGCAGCAAAGCCGTTTCGCAAGTCATCGCGTCCAGGTGGGCGAGACTTCGTGTCCAGGTCTCGCACTCGAGGAAGCGACGTTGATGATATGCGGCCCGTTGATGACACCTTTCTATACAAAGCACATCGTCAGAGCTCTCCGTGCGCGCGTGAACGTTAATGAGACGCACCAGCCTGTCTCCAGCGTCCACCTTTGCCATTGCTCGGGACTCACGAGTGCGTCGTGGGCGAGATCCGGTGTCGAGCGGCATGGATGGTCCATCCGGATCGCCATACGGCGTAGCCCATGACACAGGAAGCACCCAAGGCAAGCGGTCGGTGAGTAGCGATGTACAGGTGACGGCACACGGCGACGTGGACGCGGTATGGTGAGTTCTTGGCTTCGAGCCCTGCTCTGCAGGCAGTCTTGACATTCCGCCAAACAACTGCGTTGAATCCTGAGCTCAGGCACTGCTAACGATATCAGTAACAAGGAGCAGAGAAAGGCACGGGCAGTCGCACCGTCGTTGCCCTCCGTTCAGATTACCAGCTGATCATCGAGGTGCGTCCTAGTCTCGGTCTGCGGCCATGTGTCCCGTCGGCGGTCTGGGATCTTCGACGAGCCCGGTGTACTGTATGCTTGTAGCAGTGTCGTCCGAGTCGATGTGCGTGCTCGGGTCGTCCGCAGTGTCGCAGCACAGACTTTGGGAGTGACTCCTTCGACGGAAGCGACTGGGTGTGTGGGCCTCTTTGGAATGCGAGGCGCCAGCGTGCCAAAACCTTGCTCTTCGTGGCGCGCGCAGCTTGCGAGAGGAGTCGGATGGGTGGGAGAGTGAAACGTGGGTAGGGGAGAACGCACCTGGCACCTCTGAGACAGTCGCGGTCCTACGCTTTGCGGGACACTGACCGTAGTCATCGGGTTCCAGACCAATCGCATAGCCAAGAAACAGGGTCACACTCACCAGGAGTCTTGTGGCGCGATCGAGCGCGGGCGGTCGAGGGGCTAGCCGTCGAGGTGGATGTCGAACGCGACGACGCGTCAGGGCGCCTGTTATATTGCTCACGCGCGCGCCACGTGCCCGCAGCCGCGCCTTTGGGTACGGGTCCCGCTGCACGCTTGCACCGTGTCGTCGACATCCACGTACCCTCGGATGCATCTGAGACCATCGTCTCGATTGTGACTCTGGTGAGTCTGAATAGTCCTCGTGCTCTGCGCTGTGTCTGAAGAGCTGGCCCAGCTCAGTACGCCATGCTCCCGCAAGGCGTAACGCCGCGGCTCTAGCGTCCTTGGAGCGTCCTCACCTATCCGTCGCGCATTCTCCCGCCCATGCTGCTCCCTAGCGGGCCTCGAACGCTATGGATAACGAAGCGACCGGTCTTGCATCGCGTTTGGCGCATTTCCAGGCCCTACACGCCAGGTCAACGCCGCCGAAGCCAGTTAACAGGCCAGCGTGAAGTGGACCTACCTTCAGCCCGTGCAGCGACACAACCGACCCGGAGAACGCGCGACATCGTTGTCGTCTCCGATGACGCCAGACTATGTAGACACCAATGTGTGCCACGGCCGCTGTATACGCACCCGCGGTTGATGCGATGGCCACGATCAGGGGCGTATACTGTACGTTTCCATCCTTTCTGCGCGGTAACGCATCGCTGACCGTCTCTCTAGGGTCTTGATCTCGATATCCACGAAAAATTACATTGCAGGACGTCGACGCCAAGCACAGATAGCGAATACGAGGGCACGCCGTACGGCAAGCCGCCTTCGCGCGTCGACGTGAGCAACATGGAGGACGCCATTCGTTCCCCAGCTCCTCGCGCTACTAAGCATCGCGTCTAGCTCAGCGCGTTTCAAGATCTGCCGATCGTGGATGGTCAGCGTCGCTCGGCACGCTCCCCACAAAACGTGATGACCTTCGATAGCGGCCAGAATAGTCGCCGCTGACAGCGTACCACGTTCGGTCAGCTCCCTGTAGTACGAGGAGCCTTCTGATCGCAACGCGTACGCAGGCTTAATCTCTTACGATCGGTTCATCGCCAGAGGTACAAACCTTCCTCCTCGGCCCGCCAATCCAGGCGGCGGGCCTTCTTCCTTCGTCCCTTCAACACCAGCAGGCACATACGACGGTATCTAGCGCGATTGACCGACAGCTCGACGACACCAGCGCACCATGGACGCCCCGCGGCACTGTGCCTGCCGGAACACGACCGTGAAATAGCGGTGAAGGCCCATCCAGCCATCCCTCGATCGCGCCCACGGATTGACCGTTCCCTCCTAGCTGTCAGCACCGCCCCCGCGGGACACGAGGCTGTTCGTTTGCCCAAGATCCGAGCTGTAACGACGGCTAGCTGGGCATCCGCACGTTCGCGAAGCAGGACACGTTTCTGGACGCGCGACCATCGCGGCGTCGTGCTTCCTTCTCCCTGTTGCTCAGCGCCGACCGCCGTTCCGCGACGCACAGCCCCAGTCATCTGCCCCGGTCATCGTTCAAAGTTGACGATTCTCGTTCGCTTTGATGGCGATTCGGTCGTCGAAGCGGATTCTTGAAGCGGCGGGGTTCCGGGGTCCCGACGCGGCGATTTTGGCCGATTCACCCAGAATCGCGCAGAATCGCGCCCTCCCGTTGAAGCGGCTCCCGAGCCGCTTCGACCCCTCGATTCGCGCTCGATTTTCGACTCGCCCGCTTTGACCCTCCCTCGAGCATCCTGGTCCCCTCACACGTGCGTCTGTGCCGAGCCTTACGGCCCACTCTGGGGGGAGATTCAGGCTGCCTACACCCCTCTTGTACTTTCTGGAAGCTCTGGCTTGTTTGCTTCAGTTACTCGATGAGAATCGTACCTAGAACCACGCGATTCGCTCTGTTACAAGCGTGTGAACTCCCCGAAAAACTTGGTACTGTATACAAGAATGCATATCATGTGTGATAATCGATCCCAGTGGACCCCTGTACAGCGGAGTGCCCGCCTATAAGTCTCTACACATGCTGCAAACGGCGCAAATCGAGCTGGGCTCGCGATTCAAGCTCCTGCGCGCGATGGGGTGTTCACGGTTCGCGGGCGCTTGATGCCGCTTCGCGTCCGCTGCAGCGTCCCAGAATCGTCCCAGAATCGCGTCAGCGAAGCGCGCCGAAATCGCAACTTTGAACCCCCTATTGCTCTCTCAATTTTGGTACGACGTCGCATGCCCATCTGTGCGGCGGCCGTCGCACTGCGGCCGACGATTGCCTGTCGGGTGCGTACCATTGTTGAACGCGAGGAGTCCGCGTCGCTGACCGCATTTATCGGTGGACTGGCACTCGCGATATCTCACATACGGCCTGCGGACGCGACGGTAAGCTGCTTGTGGGTATAAAGCCGGTGGGACGCGGGGCAAGGTCCAATACGTGTAATACTGGGACGCTTCGAGGGCTTGAAGTTGTCGAGCACGCTGCCAAAGCTAAATGCACGCATATACAAATTCGATCGTATCTCTGGATCGTCGCGCGCATGTTCGCTGGAAGTCCTTGCTCTTACATGATACCCGTGGAAGCGGGGTCATGTACACTTCCAAAAGTTTGTAAATCCGATTGGCATTGTACTGTGAACTCGCTGCTGGTTCATCGCGAGTACCTGAAGGATAATAGCAGCTATGACAGTGTGAGCGAAGGGAATGCCTAACAGAGAAACGTATGCAACTACGCTTTGCGTGTATCTATCGAGGGAGAGCTCAGGACGTACAGGACCAAGCGCTTCCAAGGATAGAACGGCCCGGGGGCTGTGCAGACATCGCAGGCTATGCTAGAAATTCGAGGAGGTGCAGATGAGGCTCGGCTCATCGTCCTCGCGCTCGTCCACTACCACCACCACCACTCTATATCGTCCCCGCACAGACGTTGCCAGCCCCGTCTCACATGTCGCCGGTCACAGGTGCCGACCTTCCGTCTGAGGTCATCGCAAAAATCCTCAGCTACTTCAGGCTTATCGTGTTCCAGCGTGAAGGATATCAGGAGTGGAAAAGGGGGCTTGTCTCTCCAAGTCTTGTGTGCAAGTACTGGGCAGAATGCATCCGGCCAGCCCTCTTTCAAGACATAAGGCTGAGAAGTGCATCTGATGTACACTTCCTGGAAGATATCGTCAATAGCCCTCGGTTCAAAACCTCATCTCTCAACGGGGCTATCAAATGGATCCGAGCCCATCACGACTTCCCCCCCCTCCCACAGCCATGGCTTCACCACCTACATTCGTTAATGGTACACCTTCCTCAGACAGAACTCTGGTGCGCAGTCCGGAGAGAGATTGCCGGCTCCAAGCTTTCGATAGCGGTTCGATGGCCCCCATTTGCAGCTCTTCCCCGTGTTCCACCATCCTTCTACAGCCTTCGACTTTCCGCTATCCAAATCACCGGCTCCGAACTCAAGAGCACTACCGAGCTTGCACGGCTCGTCGACAGCTTTCCCGCCCTGCAACAGTGCGTCTTCTCCCAACTCATATTCCTCGACCCCTCTCCAATCATCCGAGCTCAAAGGATCCCACGGAAGGTACCCACAGCACTTTGGCGGTGCCAGATCGCGGAGTGCGCAGAAATGTCGATCTCGGCGCAGGCAAGACTTTCCCTGGACCTTCTCGCAGCCGCGCCTCGACTGGGCCTTGCCGCGGAGGATCTCCAGTGGGGCGCGCTCCTCGATGCCTTGCTTGCATCGGTGCCCAGTGGCTACAAGCAAGCTCGCATGGCATTGTACCAATCGGGAGGTGGGCCTCTCGACGGCCAAGCCCCAGGTGCGCGCATGGCCATTCAGTTGTGTGCCGGAGACGCTCAATCACTGCGTTTTGCAGAAAATTGTCCGTGGCAGGAATGCGCCAGATTCGCGTTGTGTCCAGCGAATCCTATCGTGTATCCGTTGGAGCGGATTCGAGTGCACTGGAAACACAGTCGACAGGATTCCTGGGGTAAGGCGTACCTAGGTCACAGCTGAAACACGGTGAATCCTGTGTGGGCGAAGACCGACAACAAGCTCAGAGACTTGGCGCCTATGTCCGCTCAGGATTCGCGGTGTTTCTCCGCGTGCACGCCAGACACACCGCGTACCCGGCGTGCTCAAATTATGGTACATATGTCTGCCTTTAATGCTGCCTGCGGGCCATGCGCGGCAGCCCCTTCAGAGCGTTCGCCGTCTCTGCTGCAACCCCTTCACGTCCACGGCGATGAGCACTGTCCCCCACACGTCCACGGCGATCTTCGCACTACCATGCCAGTCTAACTGCTCGAGCACCGTCGCCAACAGGCAGTGGATGTTCGTTGGAAAACGCGAGGAGCAGCGTGCTCTTGTCTACAAGCCGAAGCGCGTCGATCTCTGGCTACGCGACCTCAAGCCTATCGAGGCCCCGTCCTGGAAAGCACGTCCCCCGTTGAAGATAGAGGAAGCTCGGTGCATGCTTCAGGTGACGCGTATCCCGGTACGACGCGTCATATCATCTGCGAAACACGTGTACTCACGTCTTGGGCACGTCCAGGGACCCTCGCCCGACGGGTATTTCATTGACGGAGAAGATACCTTCGTCCTTGAGATGCGGGTGGAAGTGTCGAAGCACCATGGAATGCCGCCCAACATGAGTGGCACGAGCCCGCGCATTCTGCTCGACGAATATCAGGGCGACCGCGACAATCTCAAGCTCGCGCCCGAATGGGTGTACCGATGGAACCTTCGCATGCCGATGGAGGCTGTTGTCGACAGGGGCTTCATTGCGAACACGGTCTTCTCGTTCGCCTTGAGCCGTCTGAACCTTGAGATCGTCAGTCCTCGCGCGTTTGCTGCTGTCTCTTATTTGCGCTAACGAAGCGTTCTCAGCCGCATGCTTCGCTCAGCATCATGGAATGGGCCTTAGCCGCATCCGCCGGTACTGGCACTGGGCCGTACCTGAGGGCTCGTGCCGACAAGGAGCACTACTTCTCTGTGTAAACTCATGTATTAGCGCACCAATGTCAATGTACAGACCAAACCGAAGCATCTATCTAACTATTACATCTTGAGATCTTCCGGCACCATATCATAATCTCAACGATATGCGACTGCCGCAGTGCATGACTTCACAAGACCTCGAGGTCGTGCTAGTGACTCGTCAGCGCTGCGACGTCGGCGAACGAGTTTCGTTTCAGACGCCGCGGCCATGGCGTTGGTAGCGCGTGTCGACGCCATAGCTACAAGAAAGCACATCAGCTACAGGAACGACTACGACGATGAGGAGCACCGACAGCGACGCACCTCGACTATGCCACGAGGGACTCCACCTCGAGATCTAGAGGACGGGCCATCGCTGGCATGCTCTTCTGCTCAGAGCACTGGTGGTACGCACACGTCGCGGCGGCCGACGCGTGGCTCATCGACGTTGTGAGTGTTCTTGCTGCCGTACATCTTGTCCAGACCTCTCGGTACGTGAGGTATCAAAGGCGGGCTGTTACTCTCCGCGCCGCTGCACACGACCAAAGTCTGCTCAGCGACGACCAGCGACACGAGGGCGACCACTCACCGTGAACGGCCTGGCACCTTGCTCGCCTAAATGCGTTCTACAATGGAGAAGAAGCACTACGCCTCGTCCGCCGTCGACTGAGTTGGCGAGGACACAATCTATCAAAGAACATTAAGCTGCGCCGTCTGCGAGCACAGCGGCGGCGCGGACAAGCCTGACGAGCGCGGCGGTCAGCTCAACAGCCAGCGGCACCCCACCAGTGAGACAGAAAACATACCTCAGGGCCATGTCAGCCCGCCCCCGCTCGACAGCGTTCTGTTCCGAAACGCGCAGCGCCTCTCCCCTTCGCTGTCGTTATCCAGGTATGTGCCGCGCATCGAGCCTTCTGTGCAGTCGTCCTGCAGCAGTTGTTTGGGGCATCCACGCCCGGGGCTTTGTGCTGCGGCGTGCCGTTTTTGCGGTTCAGCTCTGCGGCGACGCACTTTCTGCATCTGCATCTGGTGGCCGATTTTGACCACTGCTGCTCGAGGCGCTGAGTCCTCCCTGTGTGCCGAGTACCAGGTGAGTCTTCTGAGTGGATGTTGCAGAAACAGAGTGTACTCACCGTGGACGAGGTGAACATGTGCGTGCAGCATCTGACACGCGTTCTTGGCTACCACAACGAGAGATGAGGCGAGAGGAATGGGTCCGAGACGGTTGATAGGCAGGTGAGAGTCGAGATCCGAGCCAAACGGGGTTCCAGTAGAGCTGTAAGTGTCGCGGAGGAGCAGAATTTTGAGTGTGCAGACGGCGAGAACAGCGCAAGAGAGAAGAGGAAGATTAATGACTTTGGCTCTGTGTGAATAGAGATAAGCATCAATTTCAAGCTCCGCTGACCGCTATATCGAAGCAAGTCAATACTGGCTACAACTGCTCTATCTACGACGCTTGCGTGTTGGTCGTCGAAATGCTATCCTCGCTGCAGCATCCTCCTTCTGCCTTCGTGGCTTCGGGACCCTACTCCTTCTCTCGTAACAGGTAAACCAGAAATTTGAGGTCCCAATGGTACGCATAATCTAAGTTTTATTCAATAATCAACAGCCCCTAAACGAGGCTGCAGTTGCGAGAGGACGATGTCCAGGTTCAATGTTGGTGCAAGCAGAAGAACTGCAACGGCGCATGGATGTCGCGCTCGTTAAAAATCAAGCACGAAGAAGCAGACAGAAAGGCAGCGTCCAGGAAGACTGCTGGGGGCAGAAGAACAGTTGTTTTTGGCCAGAGCGCAGCCAAAGCGTCGACATCAGCCGTTAGTACGACTGGTCCCTCGACTGTGCCCGGCTCCGAGTCGTCTCTCGGACATTTCTCCGACTCTCTACCCGGCCTGGCAGGTGTTGGCGTCGCTATCCCCGCGTCGTTACCAGATCCTGTCCCTCAGTGGCCATTCTCCTATGCCCCCGCCTCTCGCACTCCACCACCTTTGACTCCACCACCTGTCTTTTCACCACGCCGTCAAGCTCAGATAGCAGCCGCTGAGCAAGAGGGGGCCCAGGTCGTCGCATCTGCCTACGCGTCAGGGGATATCCCAGATCTGACCATCGACGAAGACGACTGGGAGGACTTCTCGGAGTCAGAGGATGATGAATCAGACGACGAAAGCTCCTTAGGCAAAGCTGCGCCGTCTACATCATCACCTGAAGCCTCAATCGGCGGTATATCTTCAGCTGCACTAGTCGTCGAGGCCGAACTTTCGTCAGCCTATGGAAGCGACGCGGCCACTACAGCGCAGCATGCGCCGCACAGTGAGCTACGAAATGACCCCTTTCAACGTGTGCATCACACCCCAGCCCCAGTTCCTAGTCCAGGCGAAGTACACCCCCACCCAGCCGCATACCAGATATATCTCGTCGTTCTGTGGCTGCACACGCAATGCAAGCTTCCATTCCGCGCATGTAACACACTCCTCGTCCTTATCTCAATTATCCTCTCGACCGCATCAGTCACCCTCGACCCTCCGCTGTGCACTACTCTAACTACCGTCATGGCGCAGCTCAACGCTGACGCTGATTTCCAAGAACTTCCTGTCTGTACTGCCTGCTTGCGGCCATATCCTCCTGACAGCTCGGGAACCGCGGTTTGTGCCAGCTGCGGGTCTGCGCTCTATGACACCCAACCGACCACCATCCAGCAACGCAGCGGAAGAACTAGCCGGACCCGTCCGAAACCATTCCTCCAATGCCCATACAAGTCACTAGAGGAGCAGCTTTGTGAGCTCATTCCGGAGATCGAAAACTTGGTCGACGGCTGGCGCGCAAAGCCGCGAACATCTGGAAAGTATGGCGATCACTTCGACGGCGAGGTGTGCAAGAACCTCGAGGGCCCAGACGGGTCTCCGTTCTTCCGACCTGACTTGAGCGAGCTTCCAGACGGGGAACTCCGTATTGGGGTTACTCTCGGGGTCGACTGGTTTTCATATCGACGGAGTCTGATCTCCGCGTCTCATTCCTCTTGCCCGATGTCTTTCAGTATCATCAACTTACCCCCGAGCCTGAGGTCCGTTTGCATCACTGTAACTGCATCACGCGCATCTCTCACAATGAGCTCGGATCGTTCTACAGGTACCGTGCTGCCAACTTGATTTTGACCGCCATCATGCCCGGGCCGCAGGAGCAGTCTGCCGACGAAGTCCAGCACTTCCTTCACGTCATCGTCGACGATCTACTGCGCCTTTGGAAGGACGGTATCAAGATCTCGACGCCACGCTTTCCGGACGGGCGCGTCGTCCGAGTTGCATTGGTCGGGATTGTATGCGACAAGCCCGCGGCGCACAAGCTAGCCGGCTACGGTTCACATAGCCATCGACATTTCTGCACGCTCTGCTGGGCTGAGCAGAAAAAGAAAGAGCCCTTCACGACAAGGATATTCGAGGAGAACGGTGCGTCTGACCAGCCGCACCTCGAAAATTCAAAACACAGTGTTAATAATTCCACAGGATACCCTCGACGGACCAACCAGCAACATCGGGAACATCAGGAGCGCTACCGTGCATGTAAAACTGATGGTGCCCGCGAGGCCTTTGTCAAGGAGCATGCGGCGCGCTGGAGCGAGCTCTCGAGGCTACCCTACTTCAACTTCGAGAAGATGGTGATCATCGACCCGATGCATAACCTATTCCTCGGTAAGTTACTGACAGGACGATCCCGAATCATCGAGACTCATAGAGCTCTCGTAGGCTTGGTCAAGAACCACTTTTACCATATCTGGGTGAAGTCGAAGGTGCTGCGCAAGACCAAGGAGCTCAACCACCTCCACGCGATCTTGAACAAGGTATACATTCTGGTTCATCTCGAAACCAGGGACGAGCTGCTGAATGCCCTTGATAGATGAAAATGCCCTCGAAGGTCGGCCGCCTACCACAGCTTATCGGAGAGCCAGCAGGAGGTTCGCTCACAGCTGACCAATGGCTCCTCCTAGCAACGTTAATCGGACCACTCGCAGTACGTGGAACCTCCTAAAGGACGTGCAAATGCTGACCAGCACCGCAGATCCCGCAGATTTGGCAAGATTATGCAGCTGCAGATCCCGCAGCCACTCTTGCTGCCCGTAAAATTGCCATTACCGCTGCCGTCCACGAGCGCCGCGCAGCCGCCGCCGCCAAGCGTAAGACGGCGAAGCAGAAGAAAGCGCAGCGCACCGCTGCCGCACGCCAACGCGACCCCGCGGCAGCACCGGCGGCAGCGCCAATAAGGCGATCTCAACGTACACGAACACAGACCAGAAAAGCGCAGGTCCGTCCTCTATAACAAATGGATGAAGCCACCATTGACATCCATTCCGTAGGGGATTGACGCAGCATCGGGCAGTGAGGCGGAGGAATCCGGAGACGAGTGGGTCGACGACGGCGCGCTCGAAGACAGCGAAGATGAGACCTTTGACGATGAAGGATCTCGGCGGAAGCGTCCCCGCCGAAACGGCGATACCGACGATCCACGGAGACCGTCGCAGCTCGTGCCTGACGACGTCACCAACTTCCTCAAGCTGTGCGAAGCGCTACAGCTTCTCCTCCTCAGCGAGATCACAGAAGAGCAAGTTGTGCGAGCAGAGAAACTCATACGCGAGTATGGCATTGGTCTCATCGAGGTGCGTCATACTATGCTCTCAGGTGTTATCACCGGCTTACGCTGGTATTGGATAGTTATATGGTGCCGACGTCCTCAAACCAAACCATCACTATGCTACTCACATCGGCGAGTTCGTCCGAAACATGGGGCCTCTTCACTGCTTTTGGACGTTTCTCTTCGAGCGCATGAACAAAATTTTGAAGAGCTACAAGACGAACAACCATGGTGGTGGCGAAATCGAAGTCACTTTCTTCCGCGAGTTTCACCGCACCATCCGCACGTCCCGAATGGTACGCCCGTCGCCCACCGATGAATAATTGGTAGCTCACGCGCAGACTAGCTCGCTAACGGGGCTCGTGCATCAAGCGAGACCGGCCTTCCGCGTGCAGTTGAAGCCATGTCGAAGACGTCGGAGGACGACCGAGGAACAGTCCAAGCCCTGGCACAAGAGCTGGACGAACAGTACGAACACGGTGTGTGTCGGCCACATGAGCAATGGCGTGTCAGACTGACACGGCACCGTCTTAGCTGGGATTAAACTCCGTATGAGCACCCGCTATGAAACTGCGAACCCTTCGCCTGAGCTCTACTCGGCGCTCCTCCGCTTCTTCCAGACGTGCGTACCCGACATAAGGTACCGATCATGGATTGCAGCAGGCGACGATGAAAGCTATCCCTTGATGCCGAGCGCCATATTCTTCGACCACGTCGTCATCAATCAACGCCGCTACACGTCTCTTCTCCGTTCAAATGCCTCGGCTGAAGCCCTCGTTGTGGTACGCATCAACGACGCAGGATCGACCTGGGTTGGCGAGCTTCTCGAGATCTTCTCCACCACCCAAATCCCCCTCGGAACACGAGTATTTGGCTACATGCGCTGGTTTGTTCCTTTCGAGAAGGATATCACATTGACACCCTGGCGAGAATGGTACAGTCGTTGCATACCCTGCTTGTTACCTGTGACTGAACGCACTCGCCTACAGTGCCCGTCTAGGTGTCCGTCTGTGGCAGCACGGCATTTACCTGACACCCGACGACAACGGTCCCAGCCCCATCATCGACCTCGAGCACATCATCGGACACGCCGTTCGAGCAGACATTACCGTCGGAGAAGCTGAGGCTTGGGCGACGAATGTGGTGCGACCGGTATGTGTCATCTGATACTCTTTGCCACGGCCATAACTAATATACATCTCAGGTCGGAGCTCTCATACCATATCCGCTATAGATTTAGTTCTCGACGTCGCCACCATATCCATCATCTCCCGTGTTACCTGGCTGACCGCGACGCAGGCGCGCTGGCAAGTCTTCATCGCGGATCTCGACCCGGAAGATCGTGAAGTCGTCGGGATCCTCGAGGACGGCAAGGCGACCATCAGCGTGACCGGTGCGTACCGCCCAGTCGTGGCTGACGCAAAAGCTGTAGGGCGGGTTGCCCTTGGGCGGTGGGCCGTCGTAGTCCCTCTCCGCGGGCCCGCGAACACGGCGTTTGGCTGCGGACCTGCTCTTGCGTCCACGTATCTCTCGAGCGATCATCTCGAGCGCAGCAAGGATGCGGACATACTGTAAAATTGGTAAGTTCATTGTCCACGATGCGATCACATGAGCTGACGTACCGGGTCAGATCGCCAATTCTTCCCCTGCACTTCCAGCACTGCACCCTCGTCGCCGCTGTCATCGTCTCCATCTCGACCCTCCTTCTGAGAGTGCTCGGACGACACGCAGTCCGTGTGCAGAAGCTGCTCAAGACCAACCGTGTCGTCATACCCGTACCGCTCTCGGAACGCCGGGACAGCCTGACGCAGCCCGTCGCAGCGCTACACGCCAGGTCAGCATCAGCCAAGTTATAGGTGGGCAAGACAACATACACGGTGACGTCTGATGTTGACCTTCGTGTTTTCTTGCTTCACCTGTGCCTTTGCGGCGGCGGTCTCATCGACTTGTGCTTTGTAGACATCCCGGAGCGTGTTGTAATACGTCTCCGCCCCTTGGCGTAGGTGCGCTGGAGTCGCATGGGCAGCGTCGAGCGTAGGGTTGGTCTATATCCGCAGCGCGTGAGATCAGTTTATCGGTGCGTACCGCACTCACCTTCTGATTGCGAACCACGCGATCGACAGTCGCCTCGATGAACCGGTGATTGACGTCGCAGCTGATGCCCTCTTTCCAGCGCGGACTGAACAGCTCGGCGCCGTTCACAACGCGGGCGGGTTCACCATCGGCCAACGGATCTGGCAGTACAATCTTCTGCCCACGCTTCTTCTCGACCCCAATCAAGTCGAGCATAGTCTTGTGAAGCGTGTTCTGATATCAGAGCAGTGAGTGCACTTCCTTCGAGTGGTAACATGCTAACGTACACGGACAGGCCTCGTGATCATGAGCTTCTCGCTCTTCTTCCGACCTGCGGCGACCTCTTCCCGAATGATGCTCCGCAGGGCTTCGACGCTCAGCGGAAGCGTGCTCCGCTCAGGGTCAAGACCGGTCGACGCCTCGCTAGTGGCACTGGTGCCTTGGGGGCCCCCAGATGTCGCGCTCGAGGTTGTCGCGGGCAACTCGGGCACGACCGCTCCAGGTACCGGTCCCTGTCCCATGAACGAACCGCCGTTGACGCCGCCAAACTGCATAGGGAAGCCGCCGACCGAGGGGTACATGGCTCCCATGGTCATGTTTGGATAGCCTCCCATGTGCTTCAAAGGTTCGTCCGTCAGCTTAATGTCATGGACCGCCTTTGATGATCATGATACTTGCCGGAATGTAAGGCTGGCCCATGTAGTGCCCGGATAGGCCGCCCGGCGGTTGCGGAGTAGTCCCATGGCTGCGGCCTTGGCCCTGCGAACGAGGTGAGGTTAGATTGTGGAGAACGCCGCTATGGTGCACTCACTGATTCGTCTTGCGCGTTTCCGCCATTGTAGGGCACCCCCGCTCCAGCGCCGACAGGTCCAAGTCCAGGAGTGTTCGAGGGGTTGGGTGGACCGTATGGTGCGTTGGTGAACATGTTTGTTGCGTCCGGATTCATACTGAGCAGAGGCAGAGGACGACGAGAAGGGAAGCAGTGGATCAAGGAAGAACTGCGAAGGCCTGAGGGTGCGAACGCAAGGGAACGGCGCGTCCGCGAGCCCGTAGGTTCTTATTACAGCTCGAGCCTCGGACATGTCTCATGCTAATCTCTCCTTATGCCGTGCCTAGTCCAGAAGCCTTGGCGGTGTCGGAGGGCGCACGCCAAACTGCAAGGGATCCCGCTCCAACCCGGCACGCTAGCAGGGGCCCCTCGATCGCCGGCGCATGGGCGCAATTTCTAGGCACGCTCGTCTAGTCCTTACCATTCCCTCCCCACACTGACGTGGACGCCTGCAGTGCCCCTTTGTTGTCATTAGCAGACACCCCAGCCCAAGCGCGAAGCAGTCCAGGAGGGAGCGCAGGGCACGCGGCGCCTCGCGTCGCGCGCCGCGACGCGACGACGCGACCGCGGTCGCGTCCCGGGATACCATGACGCGCTTGTCATATACATTGGTCATGTACAGCGAGCGGGGCACCGTCCTATGTTTCATGTGTAATACAGCTATGAATACAACGGATACGCTTGTTTTCCGTGCTCTGGACACAGGGTGTTTTCGGTGTGTCGGCCTCGGTCACGGCTTGAGCTCGGCGCTCGGACACATCGGATTCATGACGTGGTGCGCGCACGTCGGGGACTGGATACACTGTGTGACCGCGGCCTGGCGACGGCGGATTACGTTTCTTTCTGAACGTTTCGTGGCCCCGGATACTCTATGTGGCTGGCACGCGCGGCTACGTCGGAAACACTACGAATCAGCGCGTACCCGCGCCCTCGACACTTTCCATTTAACACAGTGAATGCATGACCTTGGCAGGCAAAGTCGTTCTGGGGTTCTCACCAACGGAAACCTCAGGCCCAAGCCAGCTGTTTGCCAATGTGTGGGTGACGCGTGCACGCGCCACACCCACTCGCGCAGAAGATGCAGCTGCTTACGTCAGCGAGATCAGTCTGAGTGCCAGCTTCGCTGCCGCCGGAGATGATCATGCTCCCTCCTTCGACGGCCTCCGAGAAGCCGCGGGCTCCGATCACTTTAAAGTGCTGGAGTTCTATGTGCGGAAAGGAAATGCCCTGGACGAAGCGGGGATGCGGGCGCTCGTGCGGTCGGTGCTTCGCGGCGAGCAACTCACTTGGGCTCTCGAACGAGATGTCTTGCGGCTGTCACTCTGCGCCGTTAATGGCAAGACGGGATTTTGGGAAGGCATAGCACACATCGACAGCAGAGCCCTTCTCTCCGCTCTCGCTGACCGCTCCGTCCCTACCATCAACGCGACTCCACCAATCCTCGACGACGACGAATATGCCGAGTTCATCTCATTGTTCGTCGAAGACAAGAGGGCAGACTATCTTTGTCGACTTCCCGCCTTGCGGGCGGAGCGAGCAAAGGCAAATGCGCGTTCGTTGGAGGAGACGTCCGGATTGCCGGCGGATTAGGTCGCAGCGGTTCCGGCGCCGCATACAAGCGCGACAGGAAGCGCTGGTGGCAGCGAGGCGGATGGACGTGATGTTCAGGGTCCTTGTGAGGGTGAGAAAGAGAATGAAAGCTGATGGAATCGCGTGTAAGAGGTATGCAATCGATAATCTCCCCGAATTCTGCACTGACAATCGCAGTAGAAACCGCAGATCGTGCGACGAGCGATCGCGCTTCTGTGGCCGGAGAACGTATATGTTTGTGCTTTATGTATCAACCCGCACTCAGGCTGTGGCCTCGACTTCAGACGCATTATGTACAGCCTCGACTCTGATTCATTCACGCTCATATGTTGACATTGGGAAGACGGAAATACACGACACAACAATGGTTTCCAACCGCTCGAAAGACCGAAGTCCACAGCCGTACAACTCAAACTCCCACCCAGGCCCAAAAATGTCAGGTGAACATTCTAACACTAAATCTGTACGCGTCATCCTGGACCTCCCATCGCTTGCTCCGGCACGCCTTCCGCCCCGCCGAAGCCCGCCGCTCGCGCATCGCTCCCGCACGCTCATTTGCCAGCGTCGACCTCTGCATTACCAGCTTGCACACAGCGTCCTTCGCACACAGCGTAGCCATGGAGAAGGCACGTAGGCGTCGATTGCGCGCCCAAGGGCGTACGCCCAGACGTCCTCGAGCATCGGATGCTACGGGTGGTATCGTGATCAGCAGCGAGGAGGAATACGGACGAAGGTCGTGCGTACCCTATTGATGTGAGCGTCGCCCATGGACACATCAAACGTCGCGGAGGAGCGACGCAATGGCGTTGATACTGTGGCGAGCAATGGCGCCGAGCTCGTTAACGCGCCGCTTGACTCGATGTCGAGGGCGTCCACGTCGAGCGCGCCGAGCGCAGCATGGAATGCGGGGGTCGTTTTTTCTTGAGTGCGGCGGCCACGTCTGCAAGTGCAGGCCTCGATACGACCGCCTTGTGTCATGATGTCGTGCAGTCGATCTGCAAGTACACGACGTCAATCGGCCGATTCTTCGCGTTGAGGATATCGAGGAGTACCTCGCGTGTCTGGACGAGAAGCTGCGACCGCACGCGCCGACGGCAATGGAGCGCGTGGTAGAGCAGAAGATCGCATAAGCGTGGTAGACTGATGCGATGGCGACGGTCGCGTTCCGGAGTGAGCACGTCTGCGAGCACGATCAGACTTGCGCCGCGCAGGTGGTGGAGTGCGTACCGTCGTACCGCTCCAACGTCGTCGACATTCACGTTGGGCGAAAGTGTCGCGACAGACGGCAGGACCAACGATGGGCGATAGCTGCGGGCGATGTCAACTTTCTGCTGTGCGAATAACATACCGTGCAATACGCCAGCTTTTCCTTTTTCGCTCCTTCAGGACCCAAAACCCTAGCGATCGGGACTATATTCGCCCCGACGGCGGCCGCAGCGTTGAATTGTGCGATAGACTTCTCATGGAGCGTTGCCAGCTCGCCCAGGATCCGCGTCGGCACGTAGATCTGTCCAGCGGGCGAGACACCGGTGGTCACATCGACTTGAGCGGCTCGCGCTCTTTGACGACGCAAGCGAAGACCAAGAGGCGGGGTGTCGTGTCGCTGACGCCGTGCAGGTCAAAGTCGTGTGGCGCTGCGGGCCAACGTATGCCTTGGCCCTGC
>BPQB01000153.1:0-35070 GCA_019973155.2 Phanerochaete sordida | reverse complement strand
ACAAATCTATAGAACAAGAGCTTAACCTCAGCAGATCGTAGCAACAAGGCTACTCTACTGCTTACAGTACTCCGTTCCCATTCAAGTCGTCTGCAAAGGATTCACCCCCGCCCATATGATGATTACACACCCCTTGGCATAGGTCTGATGCATCAGAACAGCACAAATGGTACAATGCGTGATGCATAAAACCATTGGAGTGGGTTAATGCATCACTTACGTGCCTCTTACCCGCAGTACCTTGGTGGAGCTTGAAAATAAGCTTAGTAAGCTTCCCAATGTGGAAATACGGGTTATATTCGATGTTTTATGGCTGGGGCGGTCACGAACAGGGGCCTGCGAGCTGACTAAGCTTTGCACGGACACGCTCGTGCTCGGCACTCCCCGAAAACCCTCTCCTAGGGTTTGTCGACCCGGAGCAGGCCCGAGCGGTCGTGAGATTGCCTCCCGCTGCCTGTAAGCACATAACCGCAATGTATTGGCATAGAACACCACAATAGTACTATGAGAGGGCGGGATTCGCTATTTACCGCCGGTACGACACTTCTTCTGCGGGCGCTTTGCCGAGCGCCGGGTGGCGGCGGCGGCGGCGGGGCGCTCGGAGTCGGTGCTCTCAGAGTCGGTGCTCTCGCCGTGGTCGCTAGCGCCTTCGTCTTCGCGCGCGCGCTTCGACCTGTGATAGCATATTCAGAGATGAAAAGCCAGCGTTTAGGCGGGTCACGTACCGCGCCAGGGTGCTTGCGAGGACCTGGCCAATCACCCAGGTCACGTCTCGCAAGCCTGCGTTCTAGGCCGCGGGCACCAGACCATGTAGCTCTTTTATAAAACGTCCCTACTATACTAATAAATCGTTTAGCAAAAAACGCTACAAGCCCTAGTTGGCAATATAATGCATTTTCCTGGCATTTACAGGGGTGTGTTTTTAAAAGGGACTGTTTTGGGCGCCTATTTTCGAAACTCTCTGGAAAGCTGCACAGCCTAACGGAAAGACATATTCCAAAAGGAGACAGCCCAAAAATGGACAGGGGAGGAGTTATTCACAAAAGAACGGCGGGGAGCCGAGTCTTTGCGGCTTTAGTGCGGCCTCCCGGTGCCGCCATCAGCGCATCAGCGCCACAAAGGAGACCCTGACCGGGCCAACTGGGTACCTGTCCGGGAAGCGCCCAATGCGGTCATGGGCATCAATTTCGCTTCTGGGGGCCATTTCTGCTGCTTCCCCTCGCTCCCCTGGATTCCTGAGGCCTCTACACTATGTAGATTACTGTTTACTATGTATGTATAGTATAGAGGGAAGACAGGGACCCAATTGAACCGCTGTGGAATATAATAAATCATTGATTATATTTGATTTCGATTTTTCTGGGCCTGAAAGCGGCCTGCAACCCTTTCCACCGGTTCTGAACCGTTTTCAGCTATGCCAAAGGGTTATGTAACCCTTAGAAAAGCTCGACGAGAGATTTGGGGGCCTAGGGGTGGCAGGGAAGTGGTAGGGGACCTGCGAGGATCTGCCAAAAAAGGTGTGAATATCGTGGGGCAAACACCTGGATTCTCATCGCATAAGGTGTAGGAACTGCTCAGTATACTCGCTTTCGCATCCCCCGCCTCGGTTCCCATGCGATCCTCCAGATCTGGTCGTTTCCCACGGGCGCTTTTTGGCTGATTTCGACGAAATCGCCCAGATCGCAGCGCAACCGTTGCGAACGGCGCGGGCGCTGTATCTCAGATCGATTCCCAGCCTATGAAACCGGGGGAGTACAGATTTGTAAGTAAATCGGTGGAGAATTGGTGGAGATACATACCTGCAAAAGCGAAAAGTGGCCTTTGGTTTGCTTCTGGGCACTTCAGAACACCAAAGTGAAAGCATGTATGTGCCTGGCTGCTATAGGATAGGAGGACAGGGCCGGACATCTCAAACATGTTGGTACATATGTATAGGCCCCGTATGTAGCAGGAATTGATCCAATACTATGTGGATCCCTCTGGGTAGCTGCATATATGGTGTTTTTGGCCCAAAGTGCCCCAAAATGCGCATTCAAGAGCCAGGAACAGTATGTTCCCACTATTCTACAGCGTTGAGACGTTGGATATAGTGTCATACAGCTACCACACACATTATGACGCAGCCCCAGCGAGATTGGACCGCTGTGGCAGCTGCAGGAGTCTGGGGAATGCCCCCTGAACGCGATTTTGGAGGGTTTTGACCACCTGTATGGATTCCCCTACGTGTTTCACGCGTTAAAACACTTTTCCCATGGTGCTACATACCAATGACACGTACCCGATGCGTCCGACGCGTCAGGGACGCGATGGGGAAGGTATGGAAGCCTTTGTCCCTGGCGCATTAATTCCCCTAAATTCGAGCATAATTCCCAGGATATTGCTGGGCTTTAGGATCGACCTGGGGCTTTCCATATGGGTTTTCCCCATGCTATAGTGCCTATACAACGTGCTGTACCGTGCACACACCCCATTGAAGGCCCAAGGGTGCCCCAGTGCACGCATTTGAAATTCGTCGAAATTCTAGTTAATTCTGTAATATATTCGCATCCCCTGGGGCACCCCCACAGATGAGGGTTAGTACTACAATACCTTCTAGCTACGATATTTAGGACTTTGCCCCACGTTCCAGGCCCTGGAGGGAGCAGGGGAGCAGCAGGAATACCCCTGCCAGCCAAATTCTCGCTTATGACGCTTATTTCCGTTTTGGGCAGGTACCCAGCTTGGTGGCGCTAGGGCGCCAAATGCTTTATCGCCGGCTCCCGGCGGGTATTTTGCGAATAGCGGGCTCAGTTTTGATCGGGAGGGGTCCCTGTCACTGAGAGATATGATATTTTCTATGTTCTCTACAACTTTGGTTTTCTGACATATGACCCCGGAAAAACATATGCCTTTTTAAAAAGGAGTCCCTCCCCTTTTGGCCCACATACCCCTGGTAGCGTTTTTTGCAAAACGACTTACTACTATACTAGCTGCTTTTACAAAAACGCTACATGGACGGCTGGCTCGTCGCTGGGCGCGCCCTCCTCGACATCGTCGGCAACGACGAGCACGCCAACATTCCGTACAGACTGAAATTTGGCTCGCACGCGCACGGAGTGTACTGCACCTCATTGCTGAAGTTTGAGGATCAGAGCTGCACGCCTGAAGAGCGTAGAGAGGGAATACTTCCTACCACTTTGCACACATTTATTGCAGCTCTACGTCTCCGGATGCTCCCAAAAATTCCACTTAGCAGTAGGCCTTCGAACGGATGCGCAATAGCATATGTCGTGTCGTGGACTGACCCAAGCGCCGATCCTTATAAGATAAGTTTCGACGACATGTCCCTAATACGGCAAGTCTCTGCAACCACCATTCCATTTTCTAGGGCTTCCACAAGGTGTTCCTTGTCAGGCACGGCAGACAGAGTGTTGGTAAATGTACCAAGGAACGGTTCTGTAAATCTGTAGCTCTCTGTGGCTAATGGTCGCTGTAGGGCACTCGCGCGAGTGGTCTACAACGCTTCAAACCCTCTGTGAACGAACATCCGGATTTTCAGGTCGGTCGCGCATCAGCGTACACACGTAGAAAGATTCGTATAGGATACTGAATGTCGTACGTACCTGATGACATTTAGTTACAATTTTTAAGGTGACTGTATGGCTCGCACTGGACATGCACGACCGGCAGAGGAGAATGTGAGCAGTGCACACTAGATTCTAGTCCTGCTCATACGGTATAGTGGCACACTGTGTTGCTACGGACATACTGTTTGGCTCGAAGTGATTGTACGTCGCTACCAAGGGCATACAAAGCCCATCCCGTAACATCTGCTGTGAGAACCCGCTGGGATTGTGTCAGAACGAGAGATTGTGGTATGTGTAGCACTCAGAGGCACACGCTGTCGCATTGCTCAGACAATGTATGTACCGGGCACAATCTGTGTGTGTGCTCTGGCTCTATACGTTTGGAGCGACACTCACGTATTCCAGTGAGTTCTGTCATGCGCGGCGGGCTTATTAGTCTGTTGTGCTCCGAGCCTACGCGAACGGTATGAGACTCAGCGTGCAGCCTGCATATGCCCTTCCGACCACCACCGCGACGGAGGCCTGACCATAGCCATGAGACAACCCTTTCTACACGCACACAGCTCAGCTTTGCTCTGGACGCTATTACTAACCAGTACGATCTGCCGCGGTGCACTGGACGAGCGAGACCGTACGTTCTCGCTTGTCCGAGAAACTCGGACTACGCTTTCCGTGGAAGCCCAGATTCATACTTACCTGTGTCTGAGCGTTCACAAGTTCAGGAACACGCTGGGCTGCATACTCGAGGTTCATAAACGTTCTCCCCAGCGTACCGACCACATTCCTGCGACCACGCGTTGAAGACGTCGCATTAGATTGCGGTGAGGGTCGTCTTGAATCGTAGAATGTGCGAGGCCAGCAGGTTTCGCTGTCACACATCTGCTACTGAGTACACAGGTGGGCACTGCAGCGTGCCTAGCAGATGAGTGCTCATATGTGGTGCAGAGCTCGCGTTTATACACGCTGCATATGCTAAGGCAAGTGGTATGTCGGACGTTCTGTGCGGTGCGTCCAGATTTGGTAAGTGGTGCAAGGCGGTGCGTGTCGTTTCGGGCTGCAGGCCTGTTCGCGCTCTCCCCGCTTGTCTTCATGCGTCACACGTTCGACGGCTCGCGTCTGCTCAGCCCGAGAGCTCCACATCGCTGTACGTATGGTGCGCGACTGTAGAAAGAGCTTCGTTGATGTTGCATTCAGCCCACGGTTCGAGCACGGCCGCTCAGCAAGAAGTGCCCCTACCCACGCAAGAATCTCCCCATATCTAAGATATCTAAGCCCCCTCCCCCAGCGCAGCAGGACACCAGGAGACGACCAGTATGGCTGGGAGAGCGACATGACGAGTGCCGGGCTAGAGCGGGGACTGAGAGGCGGTCCCATTGTAGGAAGTTCGGGCAGCCCACGGTTCGAGCTCAGCCGTTCAGCAAGAAGTGTACCTACCCACGCAGGAATCCTGCCATACATAAGCTTTCCCCAGCGCAGTAGCCTACACTAGGAGACAACCAGCATGCCGTGGAGAGCGACGTCACGAGCCTCAGGCTGGAGAGGGAACCGAGAGGCAGCCCAAATGTAGGAACCCGTCTATCGTGTTCACTGCCGTAGGTGAGTAAAAGAGTAAAGTACAGCCAATGCTGTAGGCTCACAGATCCCCACAACTTTGAAGTTCAACGTGTTTGACTGCGGCCCCCGCGATTCTTGAAGTACAAAACCTCGACTGTCGCTCCGACCAGCTGCAGTCCTCCCTCGTACGGACTCAACCTTTCCACCCAACTCTCATCGCGCAGAGCCCACCATAGCACGTCCCAGCCATGAGCTCTAGGCAAAAGCGCAAGCTCGACCGCACGGAAGAGCTACTCATCCCGTCTGCTTCTCGCGGAGCGCAGCGACCCCATCTTCTCATTGACGACCAAGTCGCGGACAATCTGCGTACCGTCCACCGCACCACTACCGTCTACTACCCCCCTCCGCCTTCTGAAATTCAGCTGCACGAAGACCACCCCAAAAAGCTGTCAGAGTACGGCCCCGCAATGGACTTTTCTGCCGTCCCAACCAACGCTGAGATCGCGTGCTTCATGGCTGCCTACGGGCTCGACGAAGAGGAGGTCAGCAACGAGCACGAAGAGGGCCGTCAGAAGACGTTCGCTACCTTGGTAAGTGTACAACGTCACTAGATATCCGCCGTATCCCAGCTAACGTCCTTTCAGGAACACGACAGAACGTTGCGCGAGTGGTCAGGGCAGTTGCAAAAGTTTCTCGACGAGCTGTTGCGACTGGAGGGCCTGCGAGGAGCTAACCGCGAGGTCTGCCCCCTTTGCAACCCCGTTTCGGTTGCGAAGCCCGAGTACCGATGCACCGACTGCTTCGGCGGTCGTCTCATCTGTCACGGGTGCTGCCTCCGTGCCCACCAAGATCACCCCTTGCATCGCGTTCAGGTAAGCATGCCGAAGTCTACCGCCGACACAGCGCTGAAGTGCATGCAGCGCTGGAATGGCCAATTCTTTGAGAAGATCACTCTTCAGGCCTTGGGCCTTGTCGTTCAGCTGGGTCACCGCCACGGGGAGGCCTGCGCGTCCCCTCTTCTCGGCCCGCGCGCGTCCCTTGTGATCCATACGAATGGATTCCACCCCGTCACGCTACTGTTCTGCGGCTGCTCCAACATCGGTGCCGCGGGTGATCGCACCCAGCAGCTCTTGTGCCGCGAGCTGTATAGTGCCAGTCTCACTGACCTGACGACGTTTTGCACGTTCCGCGTGCTCGAGGCATTCCACGGCCTCACCCTCCAAAGCAAGATCACGGCTTACGATTACTACATGACCCTGCAGGCCCTAACTGACATCTCGGGACTGGGGCAGCATTATGTACGTGCTCACCGTTGGTGATCTGTCTTCGGCTGACAAGCTGCCAGGATCGCCTCAAGCCCTTCTTGAGAGTCATCCGCGAGTGGCGCTTCCTCAAGCTGCTCAAGCGGAGCGGCCGCGGACATGTACCTGACGGCGTCCAGAATTTGAAGGCCGGCGATCTGTGCCTGCGCTGCCCGGCCTGTCCCCGGCCTAGGGTCAATCTACCTGACAACTGGGATACGGTCTCCGATGACCTCAGGTACGTGTCCTGCTCGAGGTCGAAGCTGGCATGTCGCTGAGTAACGATGCGTAGGTACATGTATTTGCTTATTCTAGCCATTGACGCAAACTTCCGCCTCAAACGCCGTGCCGTATCGAACGACGCCCGCGATCCCGGGCTCATCTCCGGCGCTGCGTATTTTGCCCCGGACGAAGAATATCGCGCGCACATCCTGCAGTACGCAGATCAGGAGGATGTGCGTATCATTCTGATCCGTGTCAGCATGCGCAGGGCTGATTGTAGCATTGCTCGACAGATCAGCACCTGCACCGGCTTCGCCGCGATGGCCCACGCCAATACGAAGTTCAGCAAAGGCTATGCGACGACCGGCATTGGCCTGGTGCTCTGCGCGCGTCACGGCTTCATTCAACCCACCGGTGTTGGCGATCTTCAGAAGGGCAAAAGGTACGCTGTGTCTATGTATTTCGGCGGTGCAATCTGTACTCAAGGTTTCTCCTATTCAGGTACTGCACGATGGACTACATCGCGATCTCTGCCCTCAAGCACTTCGGTCCCCACGGCGATCCCATGTACTCCTACGACATCGCTTGCCAATGGGCCATCAACCTCCGCCGCCGAATCGCCGAGGACAAGTTTCCCGACCACCTGAAGATCGACCTCCCTGTCGGACGCGATCTGCGGTTCGTCATCCCGAAGTACCACTTCTGGGGCCATACGGGCGATGACCACAACAAATATTCGCTCAACTTGGTGCCTGGGGTTGGCCGCACCGACGGAGAGGAGGTGGAGAGAAACTGGTGGCGGCACGACGCGACGGCGGCCAGCACGCGGGAGATGGGACCTGGGTCTCGTCACAACACCCTCGAGGACCATTTCCATTGGTCAAACTTCACTAAACTTGTCGGCCTCGGTAAGTGCACTTGCTGCAGGTCTTGCGTTGTTGCGCGTGCCGTCGATTCTGTGTAGTGGGCTCCGGGCATGCTTGCATCTTTGTGGTTTCCAAATGTAGTAAATCTATGATATCTCTTGATCTAACTCTCCGCGTCAGGAAAATTGCTGGGGAAGCGCTTGAAGACCGCCTTGTTGGGTTTCACCGTCCATGACCGCCTCTTCAACGAGTTCTCCGCTGGTGTCGACTCGGCGTACACCACCTCGTGGACCGAGCAAATCCTTGCATACGAGAAGGACGACTCGCTGCCCGACCCTTACCATGTCGAGTCGTCTGGTGCGTGCAGTCATCGCCGTTACCATGAATGCCTCGTACTGATACCCCGTCGTTGCAGGGCTCACGGAGCGTGAGATCAAAGTGCAGCTCGCTGCGAAAGAGGACCAGGAAGTGAGCCAAGGGAGGCCAAGCCTGCATCAGGTGTCGCCGTTGAACATGCTGGTGGAGCTACTGGAGATCGAGGAGTTGAAGTGAGTACTGGGCTCTGAACCGGGGCCCGATGCGATGTCTAATGGGGCACAGGCGACGGTTCCACCAGAAGTACCCCATCGTCAACAAGGAGCTGATGACGCTTGCGACCGACATCTTCGACCGGCGCGCCGCGATCCGCCGCCGTACCCAGACCATATGCAAAATACAGGCCATCTACATGCCCCCCGTCGCCCAGCTCGTCGCAGCGCAGCTCCCTGTTGTTGCCGACGCTCTCAAGCGCAAGGAGAACGAGCGTCGGCGGCGAGCGCATGTCTCTTCGCACTCGTCGGGCAACCCAGCATCGGCAAACGAAGAGAGAGCTGTCAACGTCCCCCCGGAACATGTCCCTCTTTTCCTCCCTTCTGAGGTCCCAACCGACCATGCTGACGGCCTCCTGCCCCAGCTCCGATCGATGGAATCCGCCCTGCGCGAAGGACAGATGCGGAACGCACTGGACAAGCTCCGCGTGCACTTGCACATCAAGACGCGGCTCGCATCTTTCAAGGCTCGCCAGGTCCGTCACCAGAAAGAGAACATGAAGGCTCGCGAACAGCTAGAGACGAATGACATGAAGATTCGAACCTTCAAGGAGAAGTACCGCGGAGCGCGTGCCGCGAAGCTGCGCATCGACGGGCCCGGCCAATGGGAGCACGAGTGGCGCCATCTCGCCGACAACGATGTCCGTGGCCTTCGCGATTTTGACCCTCTCCTGACCGCTGAGAACGATGCCCTGCCACGTCGTCAGGTCGTCACCGAAGGCAGTAGGAGTATCTCCTGGATCTGGATTGGGGTAGGCCGTCGATAGTTTCCAAGTGGTTGTAGTAGTTAAATGGCACCTTGGCACATTCAATAGCGAGGCGGGTGGTCTCGGGGGGATGAACGAAGGTACGCTCATCGAATATCCTCGCACCAGGCTATCCTGCTAACCCACACCCGATCAGCAATTCGCGGGGAATGGCTCCGAGCTCGCGCGCGCCCCCTCCGATACAAAGAAGAAATCGTCATTGTAACGGAAGAGCAACGACGCACAATCGTCACCCTCTACGTCGAGGCCTCCGAATGGGCCCAGCGCGCTTCCATTCGCGACCCGGACTGCCCGGTGCTTCGCGAAGGGCTTGCGGCCTACGCGGCGGAGCAGGCGGCTCGTCTTCGCGGGCTCGCCGCGCATTTCAAGCGTCTTTGGCAGGGGCTCAGCAACGTGCAAGCCTCCACATCCGCAGACGAGGGACAGGAGAACGAGCTCGAGAGCGGGACCATGTTGTACGCGTTCGCTGGGGAAGATTCAGACGATGAAGGCGGTGCCGGCGGGGGCGCAGTGAGCGAGTACAAATAGTCTATGTATATAACACCACCTGTATGCTATCGAATGTGAGAACGCAACGCGCGCGCACGACGTGCGTAGGACTGGGACTTCAAGTTGTGCGGAGGGCTAGGTCACGTGACCCGAGCGTGGACCGTGCCAAGTCCTTCAACCGTGCTCAAGATGGATTTCTATACAGATATAAGGACTTTGGAGCCGTGTGTAAGTGCTTGGAGACTTCACAATGCATCGTATGTCCTTACTACACGTGCCAGAGCTCAGGAAAGGCCGAGTGCGGACTTGGAGGCGTGCAGACGAGTAGATCACGTGACCCATGGTTGAATCGTGCTAAGTCCTTCAACCGTGCTCAACATAGGTCTCTACACCAATATAAGGACTTTTGACCCCTGTGCTGATGGGTATAGACTTTGTAACCAATGGTTCATCCTTCTAACGCATGCCAGAGGCCAAAAAAGACCTCCAAGGCGTGTAATGGGGATATGTTTTCATATGTCGCGATTTCCGCGCACCCAAAAACATATCTTTCAGCGACACCAACTCTAGATTATTACAGACTCTAGCAATCATTGCGCTATGTCTGCAAACTACAGCCTGGATGGGGAAATGTGACATAAGACTAGAAAAACAAACATACCCCGATGGCGGCGGTGGGCGCGGCCGAACGCGCGGTGCCCAATGCAGACGTTTCGGTGATCACGCTGGCCAACCGGACGGTGCCAGTTCCGAAAGGGGACGGATTATGCATTAAACACAGCAAGCTCTAGGCAGGACGTCCCCCCTGGCCCATTTTGGCGTATGTTCGAGGTCCAGCGTATTCCGTCTACTACGATATTCAATGTCCGCGAGGTCCTGCCTAACCAGGACGCTTGCCGAGCCGGCAGGATTACGGCGGTAGGCTGGCAGGGCAAGCGCCGAAAGCGCGCCAGCTTCTTGCTGCAGAATGATGCACCACTCGCCGCAGCAGTTCCTGCTGTTTGATCTTTCAGACTTAAGCCAATGGCTCATCACGCAGAACACGCGGATAGCCAGCAGGCGGACGAGGTCGTGCAAGAGCACGCGGCCCAGCAAGCGCAGGCGAGGCACGATCTGCAGCAGGCGTTAGGCCAGGTCAAGCGCGTCGGTACATTACACGTTAGCTGCACTAGCTCCGCCGTGTAACCTCCCCCGTCTGTACAGCGCAAGTCTACGGGAGGCAGCCGGCTCACAAGAACGCTACCCAGCACAATGTGCAAGGTTCGTGTTCTTGCTTCATTGCTCGCTGCCCTGCTAACATGTGCTGCGCGTTGCATAGCGGAAGCGGCTCGACATGCCCGCCCGCCGGCTAAGCAACAGGTCAACCACGCGAATAGTAAGTCTATTGCTACTTGCGCGATGCATTGTCTGACTGTTTCGCAGGCAAGCACAGCCACAAAGCTCAGCCAACCGTGGGGAAGCGTTCAGGTAAGCCATAATCATATCTCATGTTTGCAGCTACTAACTAAGCGTGCGCGCAACTAGTGAAACATGCTATTGAAGACGAATATGACTCTGCCGACGAAGTGTTCAACGCCGCCGGCAGGGAGACCGATGAGCAGAGTGACCAGACACCGGTCAAGTCGAAAGCGCGTCGCGACATCTTCGATGACCAGACGCCACTCAAGTTCAAAGGCCCCCGTGACGCCTTCGATAACGAGACAGAAGGAAGCGGCTCTGAGTACCAGAACGACAATGGCGCGTCGGACGAGGACGAGGACGATGCGAACATGGCCGCGAACGACGATGACTTGGACCTCCTTGCCGAGGTTAGGGATACGAAGAAGCTCAAGGCCATGCTCGCAGCTGAGGTGCGTAGGCGTGTTTTGCTTGCGTTCATCTTGGTACTAATAGTGCATAAACGGGCGAGCTGGTCATGCACGGCTCGGACGAGGACATTGACAGCATGCATGATGCCGTCCGCCAAGACGCCTCCGAGCCTGATGCAAATGAAGACCATGCTCGAGAGGATGAAGATGGCGAAGACGAAGAAGATGACGAAGACGACGAAGACGAAGTAGAGCGTCGCCGCCTTATCCGAGTATGTGCGTCCTCTGTTGGGACCGATGTTGATGCTCACCACATATTACCAGGAGGGCAAGCGTGCCGAGAACCGCGTTGCCAAGCTGCGCACGGAGGTACGTCTTCTGCTCAGCCTTCATGCTGTGGACTGACTGTTGTTATAGGAGCCCGGGATTGATGACCACGCCGACGAGACCGACATTGAAGACCCTGCTGCTATCAAGCGTGACAAGACAAGGGCTGCCGTTGCTGCGCGCCGTGCCACGTCTATCTACGTGACTGCATCTGGCTCTGGGCCCCGCACTAGCCCGCCATCGACGTCCGTGGAATCGTTCACGTTCACATACAGCAAGGGTGGCAAGATCCACATCAAGGAGGCCTCTGAACCCCTCGATATGCTGATCCACAAGGCCTACTTCCGTCTCGAGCAAGACCTCTACCGTACTAACGCTTTCCCTGAAAGATACAAGATACAGAAGATGCAGTTCCTCACGAAGTGCGTCATCCTGACCATTCGTGAGTCCGGTGACATGCATGCCAATGCTCTCGCCAACAAGAACCCTGGCTGGGTCCACGACCTTGTCACCTTGGTACGTCCCGTCTTCTGCTGTGTCGACATGAGCTCACGCTTGCCAGCTCGAGACGCAGACGAGCTTCATTTGTGGCCAAGTGCGCAAGCTCGCTATCGCCAAGGTCCCAGCGCACTACGGCCTCAGTGGTCCTGACCGTGTGCAGCGTGCGAAGTCGTGGCCCGAGGAGAAGCGCTACGCCTTTGCTGGCGCAGAGCTGGTGCGCTTTTTTCCTTGTCGGCATGTTGTTCACTTGTGCTCACATGCGCTCAGGAACGCTGCATCGCCACGCAGCCCTATCGCCACCCCATCTTCGTCGACATCCTCTCTGCGCTGCTGTGGGGCGCACGGTCCAACTTCCTCGAATACGACTTCGATTTTTTCGAGGCTACTTACAACGACGAGACCATCAACATGATACCCATGCCCCTTGTTGCCTTGGTCGCTACTGCGGTACGTGCTCCTCCGCATTTTTGGCTGCGCCGCTGATGTGTCGTAGATTCATTCTGCCATTCTGGACATCTCCCTTGGCGCCAAGCAGCCTGCCCCTTTTTACTGCAGGACATACCAGGCCACGTACCTGTCTCACGTCAAGTCCATGGAGAAGCTTGAGATCATCAAGCACGGCGCTCTCCAGCTCCTCCTCGTTCGATTTTACCGGCAAGCCTTGTGCGTGCCTGTTTTCTTTATTTCTCCGCTTTTGCTGAATCTTTGGCAGCGAGGGCCGTACGATCACTCCTCAGCCTGAGGAGGAGTCGACTTTCACCTACATGGACATCGACGCCATGGAGGTGCTGTAGGTGTGCCATCTCTTTCCATCTCGCACGATAGTCGTCATCTATGCCCCGCTTTCCCTGCACGCCGTATGATAGTCATATCCCATGCCCACGCCTTCTAACGGACTCCATCTCACGCATACCCCGCATACCCTCTTAGCTACTATGTATCACTACTGCTAATCACTACAATAAACGCTTTATAATCTGTATAACAGTGAAATAGTGTGATTAGTCCGCATTTAAGCAGTAAAATATGCGCAATTAATGATAAACTTATGGAGGACTAAAGCACATATAGCTGGGCTAAAGGACTGGGATACCCTGGACATAACACAGAAATGCTGATGGCCTTAGGCTTACCTAGTAGTAAGTTAATGGCCCACTAATGAAGGGTCAGCTATGCATTAAGTTTTAATTATCGGTCACAAAGGCTTCGGCTAGCATTGCACTAGCTGTGGATAAACTCTGAGCTTACTGCTAGACAACAAAGAATCAAGGCACGTGCAGCAACTAACTAGTGCCAGAATACTTGTGACTTAGAGTGGTACTAGCTAACAATTAGGACAGTATCCCTGATGAATCAGCTGAATACTGCTACAATAGCTAAATAGAGCTGAAATAGGCGTAGAATACTGTTACAATAGCTAAATAGGGCTGAAATGAGCTTAGAATACTGCTACAATAGTGAAATATAGCTGGAATAGCTGTGCTACATTGGTCAAATAGTGAACCAGCCACTGAAAAAATAAGTAGAGCAGAAATAGACATTGAATACCAATAGATTGGCTGAATACAGCAGTGATAAATGTGCTATAATGGTGAAATAGTGAATCAGCAGCTGAAAAGAAAAATATCAGGCAAATAGCACTCAAAAAATGCGCAAATAGTGTCAAGACATTGGTGAATAAGGCAAATAGGCTATACAACACATTCAACTATATATGAATCACCTATAGAATACTGCAAAATAGCGCAATTAGTAACGGAAAAAGAGCAGAATAGCACTGAAATAGTAGCCAATTGACGAATGATTGACAGAGGAGTTGTACTACTCCCCTATTTTGATATTCCGTGATATTCAGCGTGAAATATTTGTATTCGGACATTGAGGCTTCTACAGATGACTACCCTGGTCTGATGCCACTATCTAATCCAGATAAAATAACAGAACAATCAGATAATGTCCATCTGAGCGTTCCCAGCACATGACCGTCACGTGACCGTGTTGCATGCGCGTGTGTGCGTCTATCCCAATTCTGCTCCCTAGCCCTAACCCCATGTAGGGCGCTTGAAGGAATAAAACCGTAGAGAATAAGAAAACTGTGACAGGACCCCAAACAGCCCGACCCGTACTTCCGTGCTGGCAAAGGTGCGTGTTACCGCGACGAATTCAATACACAAACTGACGAGAGCTGGGTATCATGGAGGCGGAGATCAAGCTGCAGCTCGCGGAAGAGGAAGACTCCGCCATAGAGGGTTCGGTCGCGGCAGGGCAGACTATTACCGTGTCTGCCCTTCTCATCGAGCTTCTAGAGCTCGAGGAGCAACAGTGAGTCTCGCAGCTTTTCGCTACGCTGGGGCGTCATTCATTCATCTTCAGACGTAGATTTAGGCTTCGGTTCATGGCCGTACCTCACGATACCGCTCACCAGAACGCAGGTCATCAAGAGGCGTACAGCTCTTTGTCGCCGCCTTATGAACATCTGAACCATTCAGGCTATCTACATGCCTTGCGTCCCTCGCCTTGTCGCCGCCGCTGTTGCCGCCGCCGCCGCCGCCCGTACTTCAACTGACGCAAGGTCGGCTGCGCACCCCGACCCTCAAGCTCCCGAGCGCCAGCAACTTTTTCTCCCCCACCAGCTCAGCGTTGAGGACCTCAACATGTGCGCGCCGGGCCTCATCGATATAGAAGACCGGCTGCGCGAGGGCCAGATGTACGATAGCCTAGACAAACTGCGGTGTCAGCTCCATGTGAGGACCCGCATGATGACGTTCAAGGCCCGCCATGTTTGTCACCAAGGCCCCAACACCAAGATCCGCCGGCGACTCGACGTGAACGACACGAAGATCATTCAGCTCGCGGAGAAGTACCAGGCTGCTGAGCCCATTATTTTCGGGATTTTCGGGATTTTGTGTGCTCTACCTTGTATATAGCTCTGTATAGACCTCGAGATGTGTCAACAGCCCGTATCCTTTTCTATCACGTCTTTACGGCCGGTTTTACCTCCCAATTCAGACGTGGGACATACGATCCTGCGCTCACACCGTGGGAAAATGCTCAAAAATGCGAAGTATTCAAAACCTCGCACACCTGAATGTAGGGTAGCACTCTTGCGTTACCATAGCGTTATGTACATGCTTTCAAACGCGATAGAACCGCGTCATTGGGTGATTATTCGACGCAGAGGTCACTTTTCGCTCGCCGAAAGATTAGGCGCCCGCTCGTTCGCACAAAACGCTAAGTCCCAGCGTGTATGCACATCGAGCCCGAGGCGTCATTACACAAGCGATTCAGCACGGAAATGAATGTATTACTGCTACAGGTACAAAAGGATGCTCATTCGTCGTCAGAATCGCTATCGTTGTCCAGCCCAAGGTCTTCGTCGTTGTCGGAAGCGTCGGCCGCGGTGGCAGGGATGAGGACGAGATCACTCTCGCCATTGTCCAACTCCTCGTCGTCGGACATCGCGCCCTTCGTCGACGAGCTCGTGAACGGCCGGAAGGCCGGTGTTCGCCCAGATCTTTCTGAACTTTGCCAACAAGCCGCGCTGAATGGCTGCTTGCTCGGCTGCGTAGGCAGCAGCACCTTGACGTTGGATGGGGTCGCTCCCACGCGCCGCTGCGCCTTCGCGAACGTCCCAGAGCAGGGCGGTCTTCTCTAAGGAGACAGCGACGCGGCATTTCTCTTCTACGGCATAGCGGACCTCTTCGTTGTAACGTCGAGAGCGTCCGCGTGCCTGGAGAAACTCGATGCGCAAGGCTATAGGGGACATTAGCAAGCGGAACGGGGCCGAGAAACTGCAACGACGCACCGTCTGACATGCCGGTCAATGACACGGCCCCGTCGCCCTGTTTGTTGGTGTCTGCGCTCATCCAGATCCATGAGGGCTTGCGCTTCCCTTCTGACGGACCCGACGGCTGGTCGTCTGTGCCTCCGTGAGTCGTCTTCCTCTTTTTCTTCCGGCCGCGGTTCAACCAATCGTCGCTTGTCATTCTCCTGACGTCTTCACGCACGAGCTCGCGGAGTTCGTTGGTCCACTCGCCGGGCCCTGCCAGTGCAAGTTTCGCGCATCGCGCAGCCCGCACCCCTTGGTGCAGGTCTGATCCATCAGAACTGCATAATTTGTACCTTGTGCGATACATAAAACACCATGAAGCTATAAAAAGCGCCAATTATGTCCCCACCCTCTACATTAGGCCTGGGGGAGTTTGAATATTTGCTGAATAAGCCAGTGAAAGCTGAAAAGAGCCCATTGATTTATTGTTTTATTGGCTGGGGTAGGCCTGCACCGCGCATATTGGGCGCCTATTTTTAAAACTGTCTAGGAAGCTGCGCAACATAACGGAATGACATATTCCAAAAGGAGAAGGGCCAGAAATGGACAGGGGAGGAGCTATTCGTAAAATGCTTTCGGGGAGCCGAGTCTTTGCGGCTTTAGTGCGGCCTCCCGGTGCCGCCATCAGCGCATCAGCGCCACAAAGGAGACCCTGGCCGGGCCAACCGGGTATCTGTCCGGGAAGCGCCCAATGCGGTCATAGCCTCAATTTCGCTTCTGGGGGCCATTTCTGCTGCTTCCCCTCGCTCCCCTCGCTTTCTGGGGCCTCTACGCTATGTATATTAGTGTTTACTATGTATGTATAGTATAGGGGGAAGACAGGGACCCAATTGAACCGCTGTGGAATATAATAAATCATTGATTATATTTGATTTCGATTTTTCTGGGCCTGGAAGCGGCCTGCAACCCTTTCCACCGGTTTTGAACCCTTTCCAGCTATGCCGAAGAGTTATGTAACCCTTACAGGAGCTAGACGAGAGCTTTGGGGGTCTAGGGGTGGCAGGGAAGTGATAGGGGACCTGTGAGGATCTGCCAAAAAAAGGTGTGAATATCGTGGGGCAAACACCTGGATTCTCATCGCATAAGGTGTAGGAACTGCTCAGTATACTCGCTTTCGCATCCCCCGCCTCCGTTCCCATGTGATCCTCAAGATCTGGTCGTTTCCCACGGGCGCTTTTTGGCTGATTTCGACGAAATCGCCCAGATCGCAGCGCAACCGCTGGGAATGGCGCGGGCGCTGTATCTCAGATCGATTTGCAGCCTATGAAAACGGGGGAGTACAGATTTTCAGGTGAAACTGTGGAGAAATGGTGGAGGTACATACCTGCAAAAGCGACAAGTGGCCTTTGGTTTGCCTCTGGGCACTTCAGAACACCAAAGTGAAAGCATGTGTGTGCCTGGCTGCTGTAGGATAGGAGGACAGGTCCGGACATCTCAAACATGCTGGTACATATGAGTAGGCATTGTATGTAGCAGGAATTGGTCCAATACTATGTGGATCCTTCTGGGTAGCTGCATATATGGTGTTTTTGGCCCAAAGTGCCCCAAAATGCGCATTCAAGAGCCAGGAACATTATGTTCCCACTATCGTACAGCTCTGTGACGTTGGATATAGTGTCATAAAGCTCCAATACACATTCTGACGCAGCCCCAGCAGGATTGGACCGCTGTGGCGGCTGCAGGAGCCTGGGGAATGCCCCCTGAACGCGATTTTGGAGGGTTTTGATCCCCTGTATAGATTCCCCTACGTGTTACACGTGTCTCAACACCTTTCCCATAGTGCTACATACCAATGACACGTAAACGACGCGTCCGACGCGTCAGGAACGCGATGGGGAAGGTATGGAAGCCCCTGTCCCTGGCGCATTAATTCGCCTAAATTCGAGCATAAATCCCAGGATATTCCCGGATCCTAGAATAGACCTGGGGCTGTCCCTAGGGGTTTTAACCATGCTATAATACCTGTACAATACGTTTAACTGGGCCCAGATGTCATTGAAGGCCCAAGGGTGCCCCAGTGCACACATTTGAAATTCGCCAAAATCACAGTTAATTCCGTGATATATTCATATCCTCTGGGGCAGCCCCTCAGGTAAGGATTAGTACTGCAATACCCTCTTGCTACGATATCTGCCACCTTGCCCCATGTTTCTGTCCCTGGAAGGAGCAGGGGAGCAGCTGGAATACCTCTGCTGGCCAAATTCTCGCTTATGGCGCTTATTTCCGTTTTGGGCAGGTACCCAGCTTGGTGGCGCTAGGGCGCCAAATGCTTTCATCGTTGGCTCCCGGCGAGTATTTTGCGAATAGCCGGCTCAATTTTGATCGGGAGGGGTCCGGGCAACAACAGATATGTTAGTTTCAATGTTCTCTACAACTTTGATTTTTTGACATATGATGGAAGAAAAAAACATATGGCCTGATCAGTTCGGGGTATGTTTTGATGGACAAAATGCGTTCATTTAGCATATTAGCATAGAGCCCTGCTTTATTTCAAACTCAGCTATGCTGTTTGATCTCAAGAGCAGCCAATAACCACTTCATGTGGTTTTATGCATCACCCCTGGTACAAAACATGCAGTTATGATGCATCAAACCTTTGCCAACGGCTCGGCTCGGATCATAAGGGGCCCATATTGGGACTACTACAGCGATGATTTGTCATCGGAATACAGCGCTTGAGGTCGGTATCCATGGGCGTCATCCCCTCCGGGTCTGTTTGGCCAAAGCGCCAGGCGGAAAGACAGGACACGAGGGGGAATCGACCGCTTTTGGTATGTTTTACTACCGCCAACATCCCCAATTACCGAGTTGGCACTAGATTTGGAACTTCGCCGTTAAGCGCTGCTGAGGGCACGCGCCAAAGCAGCCATTAACAGCCCCATGCTGTTTAATGTATCACCTCAGGTACAATTCATGCGGATCTGATGTATTAAATGGTTGCCAAAGGCTCTCCAGGCTCCCGTGAAGACACGATCGAGGCCCATTTTGACTACTCTGATTGGCGGAAGTATACCGCAATGGGTAAGCAGGGACTTTTGGTCGATTTCGGTCGTATTCGGTGGCTAACTATGTCCTAGGCAGCTCTTTGGCGAAGAAACATGTCGAGGCCATTGAAGATGCCGTCAAACACGAAGATATCTACACCGCCTTCAAGGAAAAGCTCGAGCCCGAGAACGTGAGCGCGTGGATAGCGATGGCCGTCGCCTACGAGAAGGACCCGAAGCAGCCCGACCCGTACTTCCGCGTCAGCAAAGGTACAAATTCTGCTCGCTATCTGATGCCTTAGCTGACATGTATTAGGGCTAAGCGAAGCGGATATCAAACTCCAGCTCGCAGAAGAGGACGATTCGGCCCCGGATGGTGTGGTCGCCGTGGGGCAAGCCATCACCGTGTCAGCTGTTCTCATTGAGCTCTTAGAGCTCGAGGACCAGCAGTAAGTGTTCGAGATGCTCTCATACCCTAGCTAAACTCCTCTCAGACGCAGGTTTTGCCTGCGCTACATGACGGTCTCTCGCAACACCGCGCATCAAAATACCGAGATCGTCAAAAAGCGCACGGCCCTTCGGCGCCGCCTCACAGCTATCCGGGACATCCAATCTATCTACATGCCCTGCGTTCCGCGCCTTGTCGCCGCCGCCCTGCACGCGTCTTCCGACTCTCCTTCCAGCCCCAATGCCCAACTCCCAGAGCACCAGCCACTCTTCCTCCTCCATCAGCTGTCCCCCGAGGATCTCGACTTATGCGTGCCCGGCCTGGCCGACATGGAAACCCGACTTCGGGAGGCGCAGATGCACGACAGCCTCGACAAGTTGCGCTGTCAGCTCCATGTCAAGAGTCGGATGATGATGTTCAAGACTCGGTACGTACGACATCAAGGCGCCAATACGAAGATGCGGCGGCGGCTCGACGTCAACGACGCGAGGATCATTGTGCTCGCCGAGAAGTATCAGGCCGCGTGACACGCGAAACTTGTACTGGTCGGGCCGGGCAAGGGCGAACGAGTACCGCGAACTCGCACGGGAGGACGTGAAGACCATGACAAACGACGAGTGGTTGAACAGGGGCCGGAAGAAGAAGAAGCGGGCCAAAGCGTCACATGCGCCCGCAGGCGAACAGCCGGCACCACCGTCGGAAGGGCGGCGCAAGCCGTCGTGGATATGGATGAACGCCGACACAAATGAGCTCGGTGCGGAGGCCACGTCCTTAGCTGGCATGTCGGACGGTACGTCGTACACCTCTTGTCTACCGCGGCGAATCATGCTGACGCTCTTTATAAGCCCTGCGTGTCGAGTTCCTTCGAGCACGCGGTCGCATCAGGCATTACAAAGAAGAAGTCAACTATGTCGTAGAAGAGCAGCGACGCGTTCTCACTTCCTTGGAGAAGACTGCGTTGCACTGGGACGTATGCGAAGGTGCGGCCGCGCGGATCGACGACTCTATTCAACGCCAAGGTACCACCGCCTACGCCGCTGAGCAAGCGGCATTGCAGCGCGGATTGGCGGCGAAGTTCAGCAAGCTATGGGTCAACACAGGTCTTGCTGCTGTCGAGGAAGACAAGGGCGAGGTCTTCAATGACAAGGAGCCGGACAACGAGGAACCCAGTCTGGTCCTACTCCCCGCCACCGACCTCGACGCTTCCGACGACGACGAGGACCTTGGGCTGCGTAATGACAATGAATCCAATGACGAATAGATAGATATATAATGTAGCTACTGAATACAACGCATACCGAGCCTGTTTGGCGCGCCAAACAAGAGCATTCAGCGCAATGAGACTCTTCGGGAACTTAGCGAGTTCGCGCACGACGGGCGCTTAATGGTCTATGGACGACGAAGTGTCACGTACGCCTCTAGTGTGGACTCTGCAGGCTATTCCAACACCAAAGACACTTACAGGTATGTATTTAGGCCATAAATACAACATGCATCGAAGGAGAGGTCATATATGAATATATTGAGGAATTGTACAGGAATTAACTCGAAAATCTATTCCCCTGTCATGACTATCGATAACGCAACACTCTCAGGGGCGCTATGTCACTGAAAGTGCTTCGCTTGATGCCTCTACTGTCATCTAAAAGCCACAAGGCTGCTACAGAGAAAATGCGGACAGAAATGCCCGGAAAATGGGGGAAATAATCAAAGACCGTACCGGAAGGTCAGCAACGATTATATGTCGCCTATATACACCCGTTTTGGTAGCTAGGCATGGCCATCACTAATGTCCAGCTGATGGACCCGAAGCACCTGGAAAAAGCAACGGGAACGAGTGGACTGACCGTTTTTGGTATGTTTTGCATCCAGAAACATAGCCAATTAACATATTGTTGCGCCCCCCTACTGTATTTCAAACTCCGCCGTGAAGCGCCAGCGTGGATAAGCCTAATGGCGCCCTCAGACCGCCTCCAGCGATTTAATGCATCACACATTATACCATTTGTGCGGATCTGATGCATCAATCCTTTGCCATGGGCTCTGAGCTCACGCATATCAGCTCGCAGCACGCGGTCGAGCACGCTGTCCTCGGTCACGTTCGAGGAGACTGACAACAGCATCATTGATGTCGACGAGAGCCTCGACGAGATCGACGACGTCCCCTCCCTGCCGCCCTCCACACAAGCCGCCGCGGCCCCGTCGGGTCTCGCCTCCGCCGCCGGCCCGTTGTCATCTGTCGCGTCCTCGAGGGCCGCCATCGCTTCGTCTGCCACGACCACCGTCCGCCGCGCGCACTACCCTTTCGTCTGGGTCATCCTGCGCAAACGCCGCCCTAGTGTGTACCGCACTCAGTACGTACCGTTGTCTGCTTTGTGTGCCGCATACTGATTAATTGTTACAGTGCGCTCACAATGGCCAAGTGCGGCTATCATGAAAAGGGCAAGATTGTCTCGTCACGGTCCAAGAGCCACAGACATCGCGTGTTCACGAGGGAGTACATGAAGGGACGGGTCGTTTGCCTCAAGTAGACTACGGATTCTTGCATGTTCTGTATATACCCAACAATGTCTGTATCCACCTGCTTGCTCGAAGCTTGTGAACGTCCAAGAATCGCTGAACGCGGCGTCAGCGAAGCCTAAGATCCCGCGTGCACATTTGTCAGCGTGTTTACTCAGCGGAGCAGGTGAAAGCACTGAGGCCTCGACTGCCGTCGTGACGTCAGCGCACCGCCTGGGTCAGATTGGGCAGCCCGCTGTTGCGGACTGAGGGTACAAACGCTGCACGAGGGACGACAAACGGAGAGCGCGACGACAAGGCGCGGCGGAGTGAGTCACGCTGCTAACGCACAACTTGTTCAGCTGTCCGTATTGACCAAGATAATATTAGCGTTGTATTCTAAGTTACAAACTGGGGCTTACCTGTCCGTATTGACCAAGAGGTCGAGATGACGGACAGGCTACAGGAGCAGGGGTATATATACTACTGAGGGCTGCGCACGGACTAGGCAATCATGTGATGTGAAGGTCGCGCGCGTTTCAGAGCGCTTGGGATCGAAGGGTGAAACAGGTCGGAGATGCATCAGCGTGGCTGAGTATTCCGGGCCTTTCGGCGAGGCTGCGTCCGGGAAGTCATCAGGCATGATGGTTTCGGCCCAGGGGATCACGAGGCTACGCGCAGAGCCCTGGGGCTGTTCTGACACGTGATGGACCGACAGTAACGCGCGTTGGGGGTGCTGGCGGCTGTGGTGTGATGCGCCATCAGGAACGCTGGCGTTGGAGCCAGGCGCGTGCCCTGGGCAGCTATGACTTCGGATGCGTCGAGGGCTGCTCGAGCGCTGGATTAAACCAGGGAAAATCGCAATAAATCGGCGAAAAATAGGGCAGGACCGTCATATCCATGACACAGCCCGCTCTTCCAAATCCGGAAGGAAAGTGCCCCAAAATGGCAGGTGCATCCGCCGTCTGCCTTATCTGTTTGAGGTCGACTCGCCTTTGCTCGCCCGTCCCTTCCATTACAAGCTCACAGAAGGTATCTATCAAAATAATTAGCACTTGTTCATGCCTTTGCAATCCTTAAATGGTCCTTCGCATGCTTCAACATCAATGAATATCACATTTCTTCCCCTTCATCCCCTGCTTCAAGCCAATGTAACGGCACTGTAGCGAGAGTGGCAGACCTGTGTGCACGGCATCTGCAAAAACCCATTCTGTGAATCCACGCAAATGAGTTACGATTTCTGAATGAAATGAAGAATCGTCCTTACGGGTGACAGCTTTGGGACCTCTTCAGCACCGTCACGAACCTTGGCCCTATGCGTGGGAACTTTGTTTGTTACTTCAATACACAAAGTTCAAGCTCCGCTTCAATTCATTACAAAGTTTGTATTGAAACTTGCTCGATTTTTTCAGCCTGCTGTGCCTTACCTTTCAAGCTAGTACTGCGTATATGTATAGACATAGGCCTCAACTATGCATTGGTTACACTGAGCTTGTTGGATTACTCAATGAGCCTTGGCAATTGCTTGCCTTTCTTTGAGCACTTAGGCCAAGTGTCACGTGCCTATGCTGAGGGCACTCCTAGAAAGTAGCCACATTATGGTGGCTGTACTATCAGTGGATAGAGGTTATTAGTGGCTTTCAGAATATGTACTTATGTTGTATAGTTCTCACCTCCTTGTGATGCAAAACAGAGAACAGCTTGTAAGCTTGGCGCTTGACAAGCGCCCACTAAGCGCTTGTCTGCTGTAGACAGAGGTTGGCATATGTCCAGAGCAGGAATGGTCTTGCTATGGAGCTATACATACGCTTTAAGCCTTGCATGCAAGTACATGGATTTAGTAACTGTAAGATGTGTTCAAAGGCTTAAAAGGGCTTTGGCTCACTATCTTTACTTGGCTATTCCTGAATGCACAAAATCATGTGCACTTTACTGCAGCGCTCATTAGTCCGGATATTAGCTGATGATTTAGCATTCTGACTCAGTGCAAGAGTGAACAGGCCTTTGAAGGTCACCACACAACAGCATTTTGTTACAGGAAATGCGGAAATAATCTGCACACTTTAAGAGATATTGTAAAATACTGTAGAACTTGGCAGGCGTACCATGAAAGCTTAGAACTTGTAGCAGAAGGATCTCTGAGAATAGATAGCGTAGATTGTTTTTGAATGCTGCAGCATGATCTCTCTGGAAGACTTTATAAGTCTCCTGAAAAGCCTCTAGCAGTCTAAGTCCTTGTTGGCCTGTGTTTTCCCATCGTAAGTAGGCTCCATCCTTTATTTGTTGTGTTCTCAGTGTAACATCAGTATGCTGCTGCCTGTAGTACTCTGGTCTAGCAAGTAGACCAGTGTCAAGTACTTTGAGACGGCTTGATTGTCTATTTTAGCTGTAGTCCAGCAACAATAATTCAGCTCCATATGCTTGTGTGTCTGTACAGCCAGTATTTGGCTGGATATGCTCTAGTCTAGCAACTGTAGCCCAGTGTCCAATATTTCTGTGTTCAGTGTTGCTGCAGACTGTTCTTCAGTCTGGCAACAGCATTACAGTGTTAAGCAGTGTCTGCCTATGTTGTCAGCCTGTACCTTGTGTTCATAGATTTTGCAAGAACCTGTCTATGTAGTTAGGTTTCCAAAACTCTTGTTTAGAACTTTGGTTATATGCTTTGAATAGAGCGTATCAGCTAGGACCTAGATTACGAAAATCCCAGAATCTCTCCCCTTCTCCGTGCTGCTACCCTTGTCCCTTCCTCCCGCTGATACCGCAAGGCATCTTCGAACTCACTTTGAATACGCTCTACAACAAAGTCCAGTTCGAAATAGTGACTAAAAGGTGTTTGCGAGAGGGGGGTCTCCAGAACCTAGGTCCCAGCTGATACGCTCTAATGTGAAATTTGGGTTTGCTGAAGAGCAACCTGCAGGTAGATCTTTTATATGCTTCTCTCCCATTTCTGCAACACACTCTCTGAACTCTATCCTCTGCCCTTTTTCTTTGTCCGCATCTATTCTCAAATAACTGAAGCAGAAGCTGACCAAAATTGAGTCTGCCTAATATGGTTTCCCTCTTCTATAGATGTTCAGCATTTCAAAGAAGCTAGATACATGGTATCTTTCAGTCTGAAGCAGTGCCGATGCTATCAAACCTGTATGAGAACATCTTCAGATTATATTCACGTTGATCCGACATTTATACACTTTGAAAAGCACTCCAACTTGGAAATTCCAATCAGGGATGCACTTTTTCATGGCAGAAGGGTGCCAATGGCATGAAACTTATATTAAAACTGTGTCAGTATTATAATGGCATTTGTTACAGTATTTCTAGCATTTCATATAGGCCTCCAGTGATAGAAAGCTCTGTTCTGGCAGCAGGTTTCCAATTGGGCCAGTGCTGATGACATCAAAGGCATGTAATAAGTGTTCCTAAATTATAATCTCATTTTTTTGATATTTATAGTATTTTATGCAAGCTTGCAGAGAGACAAAAGCCCAGTGCTGGTGTGATTTACTCATTTAGACGCTGTTGATCGCATCAAAACTATACAACAGGCATCCCTGGATTATATTCACATTTTCCCCATAATTGTAGCCTTCAGTGTAGGCCTACAAACTCATAAACACGTTTTGGTCGGTACGATTACGTAATGAGACCGCTGCTGATGGCATCAAAACTATACAACACGCATCCCTGGAATATCCTATCATTTTTGCGATATTTCTAGCATTTTATTTGAGCTCCCAGGCGCGGAAATGTAGTAGAGACCCCTGTTCTTGCTTACTCATGGGTGATCACGTAGGGAAAACGCGTAGCTCGGGGAGGTACGCGTTTTCCCTACGTGATCGGAGCTGCATAAGCAAGAATGAAGGCCTCCAGGGCTTTTCCGGCCTGGGAGCTCAAATAAAATGCTAGAAATATCGCAAAAATGATAGGATATTCCAGGGATGCGTGTTGTATAGTTTTGATGCCATCAGCAGCGGTCTCATTACGTAATCATACCAACCAAAACGTGTTTATGAGTTTGTAGGCCTACACTGAAGGCTACAAATATTAGACAAATGCGGATATAATCCAGCGATGCACGTTGTACAGTTTGATGCCATCAACCGTGTCTCAATCAGGAATTTACACCACCACTGGGGTGTTTGCATCTTTGGAGGTTCATATAAAATGCTACAAATATCAGAAAAACGCAATTATAATTCAGTATTGCTTGTTGCATAGTTTTGATGCTATCAATTGCGCCCAATTGAGGGGCCCTCACCAAAATAGAGCTTTTCTGTCTCTGGAGGCTGATATAAAATACTAGAGATATCCCATGCCTCTCATTGGCATCTTGAAGTGGTCTCAATATGAAGCTGATGCTATCAGCAGTTGAGCAAGTGGGCACCAATGTTTAGACCATATGTGTTACCAAGTGTAAGCAACACTAGATGTCTCAAGATGGATTTCCCTCTATTAGCCCAAGAAGAGGTGCTATAAGTAATGTTGAGTAGTAAACATGGTTCAGCTATACTTACTATATAGTCTGCACCTAGAAGACGTGCTAAAATGAGTGTCTGTCACTTATCACTGTTCAGGTTTCATTGAACCTCTGCTTGAGCTTTCTATCACTGGGTGCCGTGCCCGCCTACGTGGCCGCCCAGCTAGGTAGGGTTAGGGCGGTTGCAAAGACCTACCAACACCATCATGTGAGGCCGCCTACGACGCGCTCGCACACGTCGCGTTTGATCGTGATTGTCAGACAAACGCGAACTAGCGCGTCCTACCTAGGGTCCTCGTAGGTCATGTACTCATGGATTTGTAGCCCGTATACCTAGACCTATTCGAGTGTGTATTTACATGCCAAATCCTGAGATAGCAAAAGTCATGGGAGATGGCAAAGCCCGAGCCATCGTGAGCTGACAGGTGTCTTGCTAGGTCGTTCTTCGGGGCATATCAAGATGTAGACAACCTCCAATTAGGAGCAGTACAAAATCGTAATTAAATCCATATTATAAATTCCCCTGCTGCCGTGCACGCTCCCCGGCTTCCTGTAACGCCTATTCGAGGCGTGCGAGGGACGAGCCGGCGTAGAAGGGCTGGGCGCAGCTTACAGAGTGGAAAGGACCTCGCTGGGTCTTAACGTAGCGCGGGCGTGGCACGGACACCCGGGGCACGTCCGGGCGAGCAGTCGTACAGATAGAACACAAACAAGATGGATAGAACGGTCTAAGAAGTACAGAGAGGCATAGCGAGACGGGGACGGCGAGCGGGAACAGAAAGAACTACTTGACGCCCACGCGCGGGCAACGCGGATAGCGTACGGAGGCCGCGTGTCGGCGCGTCACGTGCACTACGACCATCCTACGCGCGGAGTACTCGAAATTTATTACCTACCTGCCACAAAGCCCCCCTACTCCGCGACGTAGGTACGGTCCCAGTCGATGACCCCCGGCTCTTCGAAGATCGAGTTGACGAATAGTCCCGAGGCGCGCGCGCTCGACGATCGGACGGGCTGCTTCATCGGCGGAGTGCTCCCTCACTTGCGAGGGGCCGCGAGCCCAGCGTGATTTCCAGGCTTGGTTGCCGAGAGGGGAGGCGGCGCGTTGCCCGATCTCCCTCAGGCGTTGCTGGAACCAGGACTCGAGGGAGTCCGACCAGCGCCCGGTCCAGCGATAGGACCGGAAGAATACCTCGCATGGGGGCCACAGCGAGCCTCGATCGAACTGCCCGAGGAGAGCGACGACCAGCGGGTCGTTGGACGGATTGTCGTAAACCTCCGAGTGGAGCTGCTGAATCGGGTCCCAGGCAGCCTGTAGGCCGTGCGTCGTCCAAGCTCCGGAGGGCCCCGACGCTACTCGAGTCGCTACCGGGCGGCCCAGTAGGAGGACAACGAGGCGCCAGACCAATCCTCCGTAGCATAAGAGTCGCTGGAGCTGGGGGTAGGTGCGGATGCGCTCGACGGTCCGCATCCAGGAGACGCAGAAGAATTCGGCGCGAGCTAGGTGCGGGGACGCGATAGGGCCTTCGTCCATCGGAACTGTCCAGGACGGGGCGAACGGCAGCGTCGGGAGGGCTTCGAGGTCTGCCTCCCGGTGCTCGTTGCGATAGCGCGCCCCGAAAGCTTCTGTGAAGCTCGCATCTGCAAAAAGCCCTCGAGTTAATTAGTACTCTTTGCAGGCTATCTCAGTTCTATTCCATCTAACTCGCTCCTATTTGCCTATTTGACCTAAGTGTTTACTATTTGAGATCTAAATGATCTTTTTGCCCACTAATTGGCCTTCCTGGCATCTAAACATACTATTTGACCTGTTTGTATAGTCCTCATGCTCTATATGACCACTTCTTGCAAGCTATTTGCGCTATTTCCCTATTTATGATATTTAAATCCTTTTTTAACACTAATTCAGCCCTATTTGACCTATATCTTCTATTTGCCCTAGTTGACACCTAAGTCACGCCTTTTCCAACGCTTATTCATTGCAATTCGTCCTATTTAGCTTCTATTTAGCTGCTAAATCATCATCATTTGACCTATTTATCTAAATATCCTATTTGACCACTATTTCATCACTATTTGACTCCTTGGTTCCCTTTCCAAAGACTATTTAACCTCTTTAAACACTACCCCTTCTATTAGCAGCCTATTCATAGGTATTTGATAGTTCTCACTGTACTATTTGAATACTCATTAAACATACCTTGTTTTCTCTTTCAGTGGTACTTCAAGCGTTGTTCTGCGCTAACTGACCACTAGTAGGAAGCTTACTGCCCTTATTCTAGCTAATTCATTGCTAATAAACCTTACTGCTTTCTTCTGTGCAGCTACTGGGTTATATTTTCCACTTATTGGTAGATAATCCAAATACTCTGCGAGGTTTTTATATAAAACACTAGCTAAGCATTAGTACTACCCAAATACATGAAAGGCATGCCTATCAGAGAAGGAGTTGACAAAGAAATCCTTACACAAGTCCAGAACATTAGCACTATTCCAGTCGCTAGGAACACGTGGACCAAAGGCTGGGAAAAGATGAACGCTGCGCTGAATATTGCCAAGTGGAACAATTGCAGCTACTGGATCGCCGTTGCGGTCTAGCTTGCGCTTGACATTGTAAAGGCCATGATGAGGAGAACGATGACGGAACGGTGTAAACCACTCAATGTAAGCAAAATACGTTGAGACTGATCGCTTGACAGGACCTGCAACACAGCATGATGTGATGATGATAGAAGGCATCTTGAATATCAGCCGGATTTGTGCCACTTGATGATCTATAGGCCACATTATTTGCGCTTAGTATAGCTGCCAAATGATTAAATACTGTGCTTACCTTGAATGCTAACAAGCGATGTGTCGCCGCCATTAATAAGGGCAGTATCAAACCGTGCCGGCACTATGCGCTTGAGAGTGTCCTTGCGCTCTGGCCTCACGATGATAGTGTCATACTCGTTAGAACTGAGGGGATGTTGTTGAGAATGGCCAAGCCAAAATGAAGCACGGTGATAAACGGGTAAACCGTCAACTGGCAAGTGTATGTCGAGGGCAGCTGTCTCAATCTGAGCATCTGTGCCGTCTGGATTGTTCATCCTGGCAACCCAGCGTGTAATCGCGTCTTTGATGTATGTAGCACCATAGACAGACTCGATGTCTGGCCATTGCACATGAGGGCGTGCTGGGGTGGTTGCCAACTTGATTCTGGTCTTAGGAAAGACGGGTGGCTTGTATACTGCAAATGGCCGGCTGCCACCTTCACGCCAGGCAATATATTCAGCAAAGTGCAGGACTTTCTCCTTGCGCTCTACCCAGCGTGTCATTTGCGGCAGCTCGTCACGATGGTTGCTAGCCTCGTATGCATCCTTGGTGAGGTCAATGTGAAGGCGCTCAGCATACGCAGTGTCGAAGTTGTCACCGCTGCCTTTCCACTTTATATTGGGGACGTAGTGGGATAGGGAATGGAGTTTGGGGAAGTTGAAGTTCTTTCGGATGCCCAAGTCAATGAATATGTCCTTGTTGTCATGGAAGACCCTCAGGGCATTTTCTAGACGTCGCAGAGTGCTGTTGGATTGGACAGGATATTGGGAAAGGAAAAGAAAGTCCAGCAGCGCCCGTGTGGCCCTGAGCAAGCGAGCGTTGGACATTTCGTTAGGCAGGCGCATATCGATGATCAAGCCCAGCAAAATGCGAGCAACATCGTTGTGCTCCTTGCCTGTAACACGAGCAAGTGGGGAAATGCCATGGAAAAAGTGGCGCACATGGCTATTGCGCGGCAATGCTTTGCAGCGAGCATCGAGCTCAGCCGTGCTGTACGCTGTCTTGACCCAGATGACAAGGTGCTTCAGCATGCCCTGAAGGATTTGGTGGAGAATGTCAGGCATGATAGACTGAAAGATGTTGCAGTACGGAAGGTCCTCCCAGAAGGGATGGATAATAGCCTTGACACCGGCCTCCCGACACGCTTTCGCAAAGCCCGCAGGGTCTGTTTCGTATTTGGCGTGTGCAGCGAGAATGGTCTCTAGGTCTCGAAGTGAATATGATGCCAGAATGCCTAGCTTGTCTCTTGGTGCGTCACACTGTGGACACTCGCCACCCTTGCAGCCTACAACGGTAGTCTGCTCTGGGTAGTCACCAACATGGACAGCATAGATAGGATGGCCACGGCGCCAAACACCGTCGCCGCTAGCAATAGGCATGCCATTCAGGCCCGCGGCCTTCAATGGCTCGGTGATGGTGCGAAGGCACTTGTGGAAAATGTTGAGAACAATGCGGCGACGTGCCGCCTTGTTGGGAATGTGGTTCAGGTGTGTGGTAGGGAGGTAGGCTAGCAGCATCTGGCCTTGGCGCGAAGGCTTGCGCCGGATCTCTTTGGGGAGATTACCGATGGTGAGGTAGACTGGGTACGCAGATTTGTTGCCAAAGGTTGTAACCTGTGCCTTATCGGAGGAGATGATCAAGGGAATGATGGTGGCGCCTGGCTTCTCCTTCTCAAGCTCGTTCTATAATTTACGGTCAATTTAGTGTGATTTAATGAACAAAAATGCGCACCTGTGTAGCCCACCACCACGTACCAGTGTACATGTCATGATAGAGGCGTTCGTTGTCACCCTGAGAGTAGACCTTCTCAGGCTCAAAGACAAGGTAGCGGGCAAATTCGGGATTTCCGTAGAGCGCACGAACGCACTCCAGAATATCACGGAAATAAAGGTCGAATGACTCGCCAGCCATTTCTACCTTTGCACGCTTGAAGCGTGGTGCCCGTCCATGTAGCCTGGTATCAATGATGCGGTTCAGCTCTTGTGCACTGCCATACGAGAGCCCAAGCTTCTCCCGCATCTGTTGCACACCGTTTAGCTTGAGAGTGAATTTTGGGACAATAAACAACGGCTTACTAAAGGAATACTGAGCAGCTCAGTCATTGCGGTAGATCCAGGGCCACGAAGCTTTGCCCATCGGGCAAAAAGCCAGTCCGTACGAGACACAAACGGAGCATAGATATTGTCGTCTTCGAGCTCTCCCGGTGGAGGACCGTACATAGTAAAACCATGCTTGGCCTTCTCCTTGGGGGTAGGATCAACGGGAGCAGGAATTGAGGCTCCAGCTGAGCCTCCGTAGCGGATAGAGTATGTAGGCTGGCGAAGATTAGCCTCGAGCGTCCGTCGCCCTGCTTCGTCAGCGTCAGGTGGTAAAGGAGCATCTTCAGGATCTTCTGCACTTGGTTGCTGCTTCTGCTGGCTGTTGCTAGTAGAAGCAGGCACTGCCTGAGCAGGGCGCTTTGCTGGCAGCCACCCATCTTCATTGTGGCTATACATAAGTCAGTAAAATGAACCAGCAAAGAAGAGGAGCTGATTACGCACTAGAAGTACATGGTATCCTCATCTACTGGTTCCAGCTCCTCTTCTTCAAGCTCGTCATCGTCATTTTCAAGGTTGCTCAGCTCAGGCAGGTCTATGTTGATGACCACCTCGCTATCTTCAATGTCGAGGTCTTCCATTTGTAAGCTCTCGGCTGCGAACCGCATATCTTCGTCATCATCTAGATCCATGGCATCCAGGTTGCCAAAGGGCTGAGGACTTGGAGGAGGGGGAGGGGATGAGGCAGCTGCTTGCCGCAGCACATCGAGGTAGATATCTCTGCAAGGACCTGTGCGAGCCTGTTGTAAATGGCTGAATAGGCCAGACTCTATGAAGAGGCGGCCGCAGCCAGTGCACTGCACTTTGGGGTCAGGCATAGTGTGCTGGAATTCTGCTTGCTCTGAGGACGTTGAGGTTGAGAGCTGCGTCGGAGCACACATTGGCCACGCAAGCTCATTGAATAGCGCCCATCTCGATGGTCACACACAGCCTTCGTTGATTATTTCGCGAACACAACTACAATTCTATTTAACAAGCCTTAAGGCGCAGCCAGAACCAAGAACTAAGTATGTGTCTACTTTACAGGAGATAGTCTGCAGTGGTCAAGAACTAGTTATGTGCAAGGTACATGAGAGCGCAGTGTGTCTACATGGGGGAACTTCGCCAAGGCCTCCTTGAATCTGGCTGGACGTCCCGCCATCTCGAGCTCGAGGTCGTCGTCACTGAGGGACTTGATGCTCTTGAAGCCCCAGTCGACCCAGCGGAAGAGGCCGCCAGCGGCGTAGAGGGTCCACGATGAGCGCACCTCATCGGGCCCGACGGGGATGTTGCCATGGCGCAGAGTGGCGGAGGGGATGAAGATGATGTTGCCGGGGGGGAACTGGATGACGAGGTTGAGGTCGGGCAGCACCAGGTGCCCGCCCTTGGTGTAGTCGTAGTTCCCGAGTGCGAAGACGGGGCACATCCCGTTGGCCTTGTTGCCGGAGTCGGTGTGCATCTTGGTGTACGAGTTGGGGGGGAAGTTGATGGAGACGGACGGCCACGGGCACCAGTCCCAGAGAGGGCGCAGGAGGGGGTTGTCGTCGTACAAGCTGCCGAGCTTGGTGGCATACTCGTCGTAGAGATCGGGGAAGTACGCGGCGAAGACGGCTGTGCGACGAAGTCAGTAAGAGCGCAGCGGGCAAAGACAACAAGTTTTGACTTACTGCGTGCGTGATCAGCCATGCGAACCATGTGCGGGTTTTGAAGGAGCTCCTCGATGATGGAGCGGTTGCGCTTGCTGTGCTTCAGATTGCCTGGACGCTGTTGACGAACGTGAGAGAAGTACTAGCCAACGGTATTGCAGCGACTTACCGTCTGCCCGCCACCGTACGACACGCCGAAGGCCACCGTGTCGAAGTCGCCGCGACGATCGTCTCGTGCCGGGAACCGCATCTTGCGGCCGGCCTCGTCGATGGCTTTGAGTAACTCGGCCGCGGACTCTTGCCAGGTCGGGTCGTTCGGCTGCTCCAGCAACACGCCGAGGTAGTAGCCATGCTTATCCGCGAGTACCTCGGTCGAGCTACGATTGTCAAGATATTAGAAGGTGACGAGAGACATACAATGTGAGATAACGTACCTGCCGTCCCACTCGACCAACTGTCGCCCCAGCTGGAGCTGCTCTGCGAGCTCTGGGTGGACGTCTCCCACACCCAAGACCTTGCCGACGTACACGGGGCGGCTGAAGGTCAAGTCAATGGCGGCGCTGGCGTCGGTGGCGATCACGCCAGCCTGCTCTTTCTTCTTCAAGGCGTGCGCGGGGGCTTGGTACTCGCGAGGGTCATGTACTTGTCGCTCGGCCTTCTTCTTTTTCTTGTACGCCTGTTTGCGCTTGCGCTGGTGCGCCTTGTCAGCTTCTGTTTTCTCGCGCTTGGGCTTCGCCTCGCAGGCGTCCTGGCGCCCTGCTGCGCCGTTGGGCTGCAGCGTTGATGTGCTCTCGCGCGGACTGAGCGGGTTCTTACGTTTCGAGCCTACTTGTGGCGCAGTCGACGGCACGCGCGGCGATTCAGACATGGACATGCGGGATGGGGGAGAGAACGGCACACGGGAAGGCACACGGGAAGACACGCGGGATGGCACACGTGATGGCAGAGGGGATGGCGCACGAGATTGCACAGGCGAGGGTGCACAAGATGGTGTAGGCGACGGCGCGCGCGAGGACGGGAGGGAGGAGAGAGGTGATGAGTCGGCTGACGGAGCTTCGGGCTCTGATTCGAGTTCCCAGCCGTCGAGATCATCTTCTTCGTGATTGAAAAGTCTCTTGAGCTCCGCATCCACCGAGTCCCGCAGGCAACTCGGGAGTTCCGCCGATGTTCGCCGCACGTACACGCTCCTGCTCCTTGTCTGCATATCGATCAGGAATCTGACCAGGAGAGCGTACGTTTGGACTCACATTGACCATAGGTAGTCGGTTTGATTAGCTAGGGTAAAAAATGTCAGCACTCGTTGCAAAGGGACTACTGCGGATATTACGACAACTAAGAGACCTAGCGGCGCGCAACGTCGCGTGCGACAGCAAGACTCGGTTTGGCGGACCACTTGCAAGCGGTCACGCCGCGCCGAAGTCAAGTACGCACGCTTCAAAGCGCCGCCGCAAGCTGAAAGGTCCGTGAGTCGCGCGTACATTGGTTTGGCGAACCACTTGCGGGCGGTCACGCCGCACCAACGTCAAGGACTCACAGAATTGTGAAGGAAAGGGATAGAACAAAGACGCACCGGCAGTGGCAAGAATTTGATGTGTTCGAGGGCGAGCGTGCTATCGCAGCGAGTCTAAAAAGACTACAACCCCGTCGAAAACGACAAGGGCGCGACAGAGCAATGGTGAGGCGACCTTGGGCGACTGAGAGCGCGCGTGGAAGACGAGGCGGGCGAGTGCGGCGGCGGGCGACAGACGGCGGGCGACAGACGGCGGGCGACAGACGGCGGGCGACGAAGTGAGTGAGCGTGGGCGAAGAGGCGGGCGAGCGTGGGCGACGAGGCGGGTGAGCGTGGAAGACGAGATGGACGACGACGAGAGTGTTGTGCACGAGCTGCGGTAGATCTGAAAAGACCTCAGCCCCGTCGAAAACGACTAGGGCGCAGCTGGGTGTGAGTGGTGGTGGGAGGAAGGAGGGCGCGGTTGTTTGGTGCCCTCGTGTTCGAGGGCGCGGTTGTTTGGCGCCCTCGACTGGGCTCCACGCGAAAGGCGGCCAGCCACGCGAGGTCAGGCGCCCTGACCGGCCACGTGCAGAGCTCCCACGGCAGCGTGAGACTTGCACTGCCTGCGCTCGCGCATCCTGCCTCCCGCCACTTCGCAAGACCGACGACCCCCGCCTCCCGCCTCCCGCCGCCCGCCGCCCGCCGCCCGCCCATCGCCCGCCACAACCACTACCCTGTTTCGGCTCGAGACTGACGCAGAGAGGGCGGCCATTTTTGGCAACCTCTTGCGTTGACTGAGAGTGTTTTTGCTCTCGCTC
>BPQB01000152.1:0-35833 GCA_019973155.2 Phanerochaete sordida | reverse complement strand
ACCGATATTCAGATACCAGACCTCGTCCAACATTGTCGAGGACCGTCGGGAGGCGCGGCTTTGTGGCGTTTTGATCCGTACAGTACCTAACACGGGTAATCGTAGATTAGATGATCAGTACGCACAGTACCCAGACTCCCCACCGCGATGACTTCAGGCCAAACGAGACGAAAAGGCCAGAGACTTTGACACCAGAGGTGAGCAGTCGGGACGATACGGTGATCAGATACATAAGATACAGACTGCGAGATATAGTACAGGAAGTGTGCATTGTGCGAAAGCGATGCGAGACGAGCAGTTCCCAGATAGGGTGCCCCCAGACCTAGTATCGGTACCGAGTAGAATAGTCTGCAAACAAAGCATTAGCCTCCAGCTTTCGCAGGTGATGGATACAGAAGACGCACCCTTCGGGGAAACGACGAGACCGCGGCCTTTGGCAGCACCTCGGTACACGGTCTCAATGATATCGATAAGCTCGAGGAAGCGTCAGGTTGAGTACGTACAAGGGGTGGGTGCGTAGGCTTACCTCCTGCTTATTGTCCATTGCCCAGTTACTGTGAAGAACCCGACAGTTAGCGGCAACGCCAGACAAGCGAAAGAGAGACGGGCGTACATCTTGTTGTTATTACCAGTCCCAAGATCTATCATGATGTGCTTGTTTCTGTATACGCAGAACTAGTCGAATCGCCGCCTAGACACACGGGAAAAGAGGAAGACATACCTGTAGAAGAACATCACCGTGCATGGGTCATACAACTCGTACATCTGCCAGCCCCCGCCGCAGCGCATCAGCACCCGGGCCCGCATACAGCTGCTGCACACGCACCTTGTTGAAGTCTGGGACCTCGGTGATGTCGACGAGGTAGATGACGGCGAAGTTCTGGACCTTCTCCGCGACGCCGTACAGGGTCTCGTCCATAATCATGCACTGCGGGTCCCAGTCGTGCCCGAAGCGGATGACGACGACGCGGTCCTCCTCGGACTTGATCGCCTCGTCGACGTGCCAGCCGGAAGGCAGATGCGGCAGGAAATAAGACATAATGTGCGCGCGGGGTCGGTGGTCGGCGGAGGTGCGAGGCGGGAGAGAGCAAGCAGGGGATGGATCTTAGCGCCCGAACGGGCAGCGGCAATGAGGCTGATTGGAACGTTCTCCATCTTTCCCCTCGACGCGCACGACGCGCACCTCCTGCACTCTCCGCCCAGGTCTGCGCACGCTCCGTGCGACACTATTGAGGCTTGCTGGGCCGCCGCCGCCCTGTTCACGCGATACGACGGACGATATCGAAGCGGGGAGCTGCCGAGATGGAATCTCGTGCCTCGTGCCCGGTACCCTGCACGCTAGCCTCGTCCCGGCGCCGCGGTTCCCCAGGCCCACACTGTTCGCACCACCAGGCCAGCGATGCCGCTCGCTGTGCAGGACGTCGTCGTCGCGCTGTTCCACCGTAACAAGCCCGACAGCTTCCACTGGGCCCTCGCTGTGTACGGCGGCGGGGACAGCTTCGTGAAGTTTCACGCCACAAACACGCCTGGCGGACTCTGGGCGTACAAGCGGGAAGACGAGGCTACTACAGAGACTCGTCCGGAGCTTGTTGCATTGGTGAAGATAGGTGCGTTTGCCAGTCCTCCGCGGAGCCGTTCTGAGCTGAATATATGCAGGGAACCTCGGCGCCGTGGGCAAGACGGCGGAGGACGTCCATGATGCCGTGAAGGACATCAATATGGCGACGCCACGCCAAGATGGTGGTCGCAGGACGCCTTTCGACTGCATTATCTGGCTACGCCAGGCGGTCCGCGCCCTCGACGCCGCAGGGTTCCTGGAATGCAAGGACGCTGTGGCGCTTGAAGAGGAGTGCCAGGATATTGCAGAGCAGTATGCTCCGGAGGTACTAGATGGAGAAGGGACCTATGTCATTCGTGTGTCTCAGTTCTCGAGGACGATGAAGTAAAGCAATGCTTGGTGCGATAGCAGCTCTCTTTCTGAGACTAGGTTCTCTGCGATATTCCCAAGCGACACGCTTGCCATTGTACTGTTACAAGGATGTCAACGAACTAGGTAAATAAGCATCTACACCCAGAATCTCGGATGGCGGCTCCAAACGATTGGCGAAGAGTTTGTGAAGGGGTGACGTAGTCTCCTGGCAGGCATGGTGGCTGAAGGGACGGTGCTACCCTGGCTAGGAGATCATTTGCTAGCAGAGTATGCCAGCCCGCAATTTATTCTGCTCGAACAAGAACAAACTACATTGACGGAGGATATAGTAACGATGCGACGAGAGGTAAGGAATACACGTGAACAACAGGAGGACAGCGCGAACAGAAGCAAGAGACGAGATATCGACAGAAAAATATTGTACAAGTCTCGTTCTCAGATCATGCTGAACCTCCGACCTCTGCAAGACGAAAGGAACACACAGAGTTAGAGGATTTTCCGTCGGGCAGCCAGCAGAGGCCAACGTACGTTCTACCATGACATCAATGGTGTCTGTGGGAGGCGGATAAGTTTCATGCAGACGACCGTTTGGCAGGATGCACGCACCGTTATCTTCCATATCCAAGGAAGCAGGAGTGTCGTCATCTTGTATACGGTTGCCATCGTACAGGAACCTGGGCCGCCATCGTCAGCACACCGCCAGAGGCCTCCTGAGTCGTCGGCGGCACATCATGGGCGGGAAGCGCGTCGGCGGGGCGCAGCGTCGCGCCGCCGACCGCGCAGACGTGCTGTCGGGGCCGACCACGCCCTATCCGAGCCATCCCGCCGCCGCACACGGGCACCGCACTCACCGAATGCTGTTGACGTCCTTGCCGACCTTGTTGGCGTAGGCGCCCTGCAGCTTGCTGAGCTTCGTGTTCCGCTTGATCTTGAAGAAGACCTCGTCGCCGGTCTGCGTGGTGACCTGCGTGCGTGGTGCGCGGGCGGCCGCGCGCGGTCAGATCCTGTCCTCCTGGGCGACGCACGCCGCGGGCTGCGTCTGGACGGCCGTGCTCACCTTGATGTTAATAGGCGCGTTGGCGTCCTCAACCTTGGGCTCGGCGTCCTGGGCTCCCTGCTGTTCTACGTCCGACATGTCTGTGGGATGTGTGACTTGCTGGTCTGGTTCGAGGGGCGTGCTCACGAGAGCTTGGAGGGAGAGGGAGGAGAGTGAGGTTGGCCAATTAGGAAATGCGCCTCTAACTTATACCTGCTTATGTAAGCGCAACTGGACAGTCGAATGAAGTGACTTGGACCCAAGCGTCCTCCAACTCGAATGAACGCCAGAGAATAATCGTGGCAGTGTGCAGGAAAGATGGAAATGAACAACATGAGGATGGAGATAGACGTGGTGAGTACAAGGGCATGCGCTGTCGGCTCAAACAGCAAGGCCACAGCCAACGGCATGTCGGTGACCGCGAACATACAAGCTAGGATATCCATCTGCTCGTATCATCGTGTCAAGGTCGTTCAATATGTACAGGACGTGATAAGCTTCAAACTAAACGCGACGTAGGCTATCACCATACGGATACACACAGGCAGTACGGGGCGCGATATACACTTGGGAATTACAGGAAGCCGTAGGGTAATGTCCGACCCTAACCAAAAATTGCACAGGAAGTCAGAGAAAATTCGAAAGCGGGGGAATGCAAACGGGCGACAGGTATCTGCGGGAGTCTAAACCGGAGACTACAATAAGATATACGTGTAATCAAAAAGACAAACGAGTGTGCAGTGGGTCGCCTCAGCGATGTTTCTTGGAAGAAGACGACGACAGCCGCGACAGCATCCGCTTCGCCTTGCTGTACTCCTCGTCTTCGTCTTCGCTCGAATCCTGCCAGATATCCCGCTCGCGGATGCGCGATGACCAGCCGCCGCTATCACTGCGGCGCTGGTGCGCGTCGCCGTTTGGCGGTGACGACCACGGCTCGTAGCGCCGGCGGGCGGCGTGCTCGGTCGGTGTCTTGTCGTCGGAGTCCTCGACGGCCGGCGGCGTCGCAGAGAACGTAGGCGGGAGCGACATCCGCACGCTCTTTTGCCGCCGCGGGCTCATGCCGTTGCTCGAGTCGGTCGACTTCGAGATGTCGCTTCCGCCCTGGTTCGGCGGGCTGGCCGTCCCATTGGCCGTCCCATTGGGCTGCGGCGACTTTGGCGGGACAGGGGGAAGCATGACCGGAAGCTCGGGCTGGGGTGTCGGGGGTGTTGGGGGTGTCGGCGTCGCGGGGGCGGTGACGAAGATGGACTCCGGCGTGGAAACGATGGCCGGAGGGGCCGGCTGGAGGAACATCATTGGCGTGGCGAACGTCTGTACGGGGGTCTCGGTATCAGACGCGTCATCGAAAAGCTCGCGCGTGGTTTCGTAGGATGAGATGGACGACACGTCGTCGGTGCTCGCGCTCATAAGCTCCTTTACAGGGGGTACGGGTGTTGGCGGAGGCCGCTGGGGCGACCGCGCGGGAATGGCGGGAGGCAGTGCGTGCACCTGAGGAGAAGGGGACCTGCTGTTGTTCCGTAGAGCTGAGCGCAGCGGCTTCATCTCTGGGGAGGACGGCTGGTGAATGACAGGTGCGGAAGCGGGGGGTATGGAAGGTGTAAGGGGGACTGAACGCTCGCTCGGTGTTCGCTCCAGACGCGGCACGTGCTTGTGAGCAGCCTTCTGCGGGGTGACAGTGGACGGCGAATTCGGGATGTTATCGAAGTCCAACGAAGGGCTGATTGGTGGTGGCGCCTTTGGAAGGAATAGCATGCTGTTGGGATCCCGGTGTTCCCTATTCTGTTTCGCCACGCCCTCGACTATGCTCATGAGGCTAGGAACCTCGCCATTTGCGCGAGTGGCAGTCAGACCGCGCTGGTGACCCTTCGGCGTTCCCTCCGAGTTCGGACGAGGTGTATTTGCGTCCAGGGAGGTGGCGCGCCGATGTCCATTGATGGCGGAATGGCGGAAGGAGGAGTCGGTGGGATGAATGGTGGTGGCTGATGCGGACATATTGATCGGCGCAGACGCAGCACTAGTCACCGACTGCTTCGACAGCGAGGAGTTACGAGACAGGGCGGCTTCGGTCGGTAACCTGGTGGGCAGCGCCGTACCGTTGGGCTTCTTGCCTCTCAGACTCTGCGGAGCCGGCGAGAGTGGGCTTGGAGGGGTATTCCTCTCATCGGATATCTTGAGGATCTCCACCTCCCTGGCCTTCCTGTGCTTAGGCGCCGTGCCGTTGGGCATTGCGGGGGAAGAAGGCTTCGGCGAATCCTGCTTGGCTTCAGGTTTCTTCTTTTTGATAGTGCCGTTGGCCTTCGTAGTCGGCGCGGCATCGCTTGCCCAACCCCTGTCTTCCAGCGCGGAGTGCTTGGGCGGCGCTTGCATCGTGTTGCGCTTAGTCGTCTTCTTCTTCAGCCGCGGAGTATCGCCCGCCGACTCCGGAGCTGACGTCGTAGGATCAGGGGGTAGGGTACGAGGGTATGTGATGCGAAGCTCGTCATCGGAGCTGTCGCGACGGCCCCGGGAGAGATGCCTGTCCGTGCGAGTCTTCCACCGGCCAGATTTAGCGGGCTGGAGTTCAGGGACGTAGGGATTAGGTTCGTCGTCTGAGGCTGTCGCGTTTGAGCTCCTGCTGGAGTGGAAGAAAGCAGCGATGCTTCCGAACACCCCTGAGGTGCGTCTCTGTCTGGGCTTTGAGCGGGTGACGACTGGCGCCGAAGCGGACGCGGGGAACGCGACCCTGCTGCTCGACGCAGCTGGCGAGCGGTCTGCTCTCTTGCCTTTGGTCTGTGTCCGGCGCGGCGCCGTTGAGAAGCGATCATTCTCGCGGACCTCGTATTGCCCCTCTTCTGAATCGCTACTTCCACCGCCCTCATCGACTTGGGGCAGAGGCGCTGCGGTCCCGTTCGGGAACACGTGGTCCGATATAGCGTGTGCGGCCGGGATGTTCAGGGTATAGCGAGCATCCTGCGTCGAGTGGATATTCTGTGAGGCAGATTGTGAAGGACCAATGGAGGATAGGTCCGAAGTACCGCTATCGGGCAGAGGTCTGCTGTAAGGCAGCTCGGACGGCGAGAGCGCTAAGGTGGTGCTCAGAGATATCCCAGTGGGAACACACCGCAGGTACGCACCATGGCCGTTCATACCCTCAGCCGACCCAAGCGTCTCCAAGGCTCGTATGCCCTCCTTCCCCATTTCTCCCCACTGCCAGCCGCACTCTACGAGCGCTTTGCATCGTGCTTGTAGCCCGGTCCTGACGGCGACAGAGCGCATATTGTCAAGCTCGCGCTCTTTGGAGGCGAGGTGCGACTCGCACGCCTGGAGCTCGCTCTGCGCGGCAGCGAGCTTGGAGCCGATCTGGACTTCGGGTTTCACAAAGCTCAAAGAGGAGGAAGAGCCAGAAGTCGCTAGGAGCGCGTCGCGCGTCGGCTTCTGGTTCTTGGACGCTTTGATCAGTCGTGTAACACTAGCCGTGGATTAGCGGATATACTGGGACGTCTAAGCACTACTCACAGAATCTCGCGGTCCCGCATGACGTTCCCGACTTCCTCCTCAAGCTCCTTAAGGGACTTGAGCTGCTCCTGCCATACGTCGAGGGACGCGGCATATTTCCGCAGTCCTTCATCTGCACCGGCAAGAGCGCCAGCAACCTGTATAATGATCGTCGAGGTGGGAGGGCTCGAGGCTGACGCGTACGCAGAGAACGAAGCGAGAGAAGACTGGGAGCGTTCTAGGAGGGCATGGAGCTGCTTCGTGTAGTCCTTCTCATGGGTGATCAGGTTCACAAGAAGCCGGGAATCTGCAGGTCGGTGAACCATTCGAAATCGCGGGTATCTTGGTCGTCAAAAAGGCATGGGGGCAGTGGTGGTTCAGAAACAAGTGTGTGCGGACGACCTCAGCGGGCAGAGCGGCCGTCTGACGATCAGCGCCTTTGCTTATGACGTTTCACTCCTCAGGATCGCGGGTAACATCTCGCTTGTATTTCAGTAAGAAGGACTTACTTATCTTTCTTACTCTCCGGCGTTCGTTCCGAAAGGGTCGGAAGGAATAGCTGCTCTTTGTGCTGCAACCTCCAGCCACTCTCCAGCCCGAATACTAGTCTCTCCCGGCGGGTCAAGGAGCAGAGGGGATGCTGAGGACTGTTCAGTCTTCCTGTGTTCATCTTCGGCACGGCCTGCGCCGGTATGCTTCGGCAGCATCGAGCTCGAACGCCTACGATGGTAAGACATCCCGCTGTATGCCCGGATGACTTCGCGCTGAATCCCTGCTAGTCGTTGTGATCGGAGGAGGTCATGCAGGCTGTGAGGCGGCAGCTGGGGCTGCACGCACGGGTGCACGGACGGTGCTGTTGACGCAGAAGCTGGACACTATCGGAGAGCTGTCCTGCAATCCGTCCATCGGAGGCGTAGGAAAGGGCACGCTCGTGCGGGAGGTGGATGCTTTAGATGGTGTCATGGGAAAGGTCACAGGTGCGCGCAATGCTCTTCACAAACTACCAGGTGCTCATCAACGCGTGACAGACAAGGCCGGAATCCAGTTCCACATGCTGAATACTTCGAAGGGACCTGCCGTATGGGGCCCGCGCGCGCAGATCGACAGAAAACTGTACAAACGCAATATGCAGGAGACGCTGCACAACTACCCGAACCTCGACATCCGCGCCGCGAGCGTGCACGACCTCATCTTCGACCACGCCTCCGCGGACGGCATCTGGGGCGCCGTCACGGGCGTGCGCCTCGACTCGGGTGAGGTCGTCCGCTGCTCGCAGGCCGTCATCTGTACGGGCACCTTCCTCTCCGGCGAGATCCACATCGGCATGAAGACGTTCCCCGCGGGGCGCATGGGCGAGGACCCGTCCGTCGGCCTGTCAGGCTCGCTGCGCGCCGCGGGCTTCAAGCTCGGCCGCCTACAGACGGGCACGCCCGCGCGGCTGCGGCTGCAGACGATCAACTTCGCCGATCCGCGTCTCGAGGTGCAGGAAGGCGACGCCGCACCGCACCCGTTCAGCTACATGAACCGCGCGGTCGACAACGCTGCGAACCAGGTGCGCTGCTACAAAACGGAGACGAACGCCGAGACACATCGCATCATCCGCGAAAACGTACACCGTGCAGTGCACATCCAGGAGACGAAGAAAGGCCCGCGGTACTGTCCCTCGCTCGAGGCGAAGGTCAGGCGGTTCCCGCAGAAGGAGGCGCACGCCGTGTGGCTCGAGCCCGAAGGGTACGATTCAGGTGCGAAGCGTCCTCGCAGCTTCTGCTTGTCACAGCTGAAGCGAGATCACAGATCTCGTGTACCCTAATGGGCTCTCGAACAGCATGCCGGAGGATGTACAAGAGGTGCTGTACCGTAGTGTGGCGGGCCTCGAGAACGTCGAGATTGTGCGACCTGCGTATGGCGTCGAGTACGACCATGTTGATGCTCGAGAGCTCAGAGGTGCGTGTGACTTCATCTAACACTCAACTCGGCTGACGTCTCTCTTCAGCGACACTCGAAACAAAACGAATAAAAGTAAGCTAGAGACGTATACGCAGAAGAGTCGGTCTCACAAGTCTTGCTAGGGCCTTTTTCTCGCGGGTCAAATCAACGGAACCACAGGCTACGAAGAAGCCGCGGCGCAGGGCATCGTCGCGGGCATCAACGCGGGCCTGGCTGCTCAGTCACGACCACAGCTAGTGCTCACGCGCGCTGACGGCTACGTTGGCGTCATGATCGACGATCTCATCGTCAAGGGTGCGGAAGAGCCATGTACGTCTCTCTCGCTCAGCGAAGAACGCTGTGCTCACGGGTCACTTCGCAGACCGCATGTTCACCTCGCGCTCCGAGTACCGGATGACGATCCGGAGCGATAACGCGGACCTGCGTCTGACGGATAAAGGTGCGTCGCCCGCGGTCCGCCTGCGCATGTCTCTCTGACGCGGTCTGCAGGCCGCAGCGTGGGCGCCGTGACCGACACGCGCTGGGCGCACTTCACTAGCACGCGTGCGGAGCTCGCGCGGCTGACCACAGCGCTGCAGGACTTGGTGTGCAGCCCTCAGGGCTGGGCGCGGCACGGCGTGTCGGTGCAGCACGACGGCGTGGCGCGGAGCGCATTCGACGTGCTGCGGCACCCGGACGTCGCGCCCGCGGACCTGGCGAGGGCGCTGCCGGCGCTGCACGACGCGGACCCTGCGCTGCTCGCGCGCGTGCACGTCGACGCGCGCTATCACGCGCACACGGCGCGCCAGGACGCGGACGTGCGCGCGTTCCTCCGCGACGAGCACCTGCGGCTCGACCCCGCGATCGACTACTGGGCCGTCGACGGCCTCAGCCACGAGGTCAAGGAGCGCCTCAGCCGCGTGCGTCCCGCGAGCATCGGTGCTGCGAAGCGCATGGAGGGCATGACGCCTGCCTCGGTGCTCAACCTGTTGAAGTATGCGCGGCGGACGCACAAGCAGTTTAGCGACAACGCTGCAGGAGATGTGGGAGAAGCGGTAGAGGCGGCGGCTGTCTAGAGGCTATAGATATAAATACATCCAGGGTACTCGCGCAGCGTACAGCTGCCACATCACTCGGCCATGTCGTAAGCTAGGTTGGGCTGTGAGTGGTTTACTTGCCCTTCATGATGCTGTCGATCCTCGCCGCTTGCACCCGCTTGCGGTAGTCGATCCAAGAGGGGAACCCAAAGACAAGTGTAGTCAGGACGTATAGGATCTACACAAGACTGTCAGCACATAATATGACAGAGCCTAGGGTTGTGCATACTGTGGGTACAAGGGGCGTCTTGTGCTTCTTGCACAGCATGTACGTGTACACTCCCTCCGAGCCGTGCACTATGAAGGCGAACCACCAACTTGCGGGGATCGTCCACGACGGAAGGTTGGTCCGCAGGAACTCTGCCGGTGCCCAGATGGGGCCGAACGTAGGCGGCGGCGCGAATGTGGTGTAGATGAGCAGAGCCACGAGGAACCCCGTCTTTGCGAGGCCCTTGGGGAGCGTGTAGTCCAGGATCTCGGGGGCCTTGCTCTGAGGAAGCGTCAGACGGGTAGAAATGGAGAGCATGAAGCGAGTCGCACCATGCCGAGCGCGTCCTCCGCGTCGACCTTCATCTGCAGCAGGCGCGGCTTGACCTCGTCGTACCCCGAGAGCGGCGGCTCGAACGCGACGCGCACTTCCTTCGCTGCGCCGCCTTTGACCGTGTACGATAAGTTCATGCCCTGTGCGACCTCGTCTCCTAACGCTCAGTTCAAACATACGTGGCACGCACCTTGCTGTCGATGACGGTCATCTTCGCGCTCTCGACCTTCTCCTTGACCTTGCCCCAGTGCCGGACGTAGGACACGAGCGTGTCCGGGTGGGTCGACATGTACATGCACAGGAAGGCCGACTTGTCGCGCACGGGGTCGGACATGGCTGGTTCGTCAAGGACGGTGGTGGTGGCGGTCAGAGGTTAAGCGTGTGAGACGAGTGACCCCGGGGTCGGCGATGGGATTAAACCGGTGCACACGACATCAGCCACGTCGCCCGCGTCTTGCTCAGATTTCGGTCGTTGCTGTGCACATTTCCCCAGTTCTCACAGCGTGTAGGAGGTCTCCAGAATATTGCATGTATTTTCGCTGGGATTTCGCGAGCTGAGGTTGTCCGAGGATGCCGGAGATGCCGGTCCGTGTTAGGATCGGAGGGCTTTGCCAAACAATTACCTGATCCGCCGTCACTGATTTGTCGAGTTATCTAATCTTATCTCTTACTTGCGATATTAGGCGCCGCTCCCCACTTTCTCTTGACCTCCATCTGCCATTCAACAACCACTCGTACTTATAGCAAGCACTTGAACATTATTGAACTGTGTTCTCGGTAGACGAGAAGATTAATAGCTTGGCTGCGGTAATTGTTATGAATGACAAGTCCAAGCCTTTAGAGGAGGCTCTGGCTGTTCGCTGGCTGTTCAAGTTCGTGGAGGTCCCGGGAGTCCAATCTTCTCAAATATCAAGGCAAGGAAACCTGGCGAGTCAACGAGTTTGCGGTTTATGCATAGTCAGCTAAGAATGCTAATTTGAACCGCAGGCCCACAATGACTAGGAAGTCAGCGGTGACATAGACTATACCGCCGTGCACCGAACGGAACTCGTCTCGCGCTGCCCTGGGAAGGCTGCGTCCCTGCGAGCATTTCTTTTTACATACTCCTGAGCGATCCTTCCGCGGATCGTCGATGGTCTTACATCAAGTGACATCCCGTCGCTGCTCTTCTTCTGATGGCTTTGCGGCCCGTCGGCAAACCACATGAACACACGCTACTAGATTTCTGTGGTTCTTCGACCAGGACCGCGTGCGTCTGGGAACATTGTGCCATCTCTACTCCTCGCGATAACGAGCTGTGCTGTCTTTATTGCGCCCCCTTCCGCCATTCGCGAGACCAGATCGGCATGACCAGTGGTGAGCTGCTTCTCTCTCCGCGGTCGTGCAGTGGCTAACTTCCTCGTGTCTTCCAGCGAAGCCTGAATGGACGTTTTGAACTGCATCCGCTGCAGAATTCATGCGGTTTTGACAGCTTCAAAGATACTTCCAGTGTCATACAATATCGAACCCTGAAGGCGTCCTATCGTTGCTAATCTACTTGTCGAGCATGACGAGACAGCGTGCTCATAAAATAGCTGGCAGGACGGGCTGTGATCACTCAAGCTGACAAGCCTTCACCCAAAAGATGCTGAGCTCTCATCTCCGTGTCCTCGCCGCTGTCGCGAGCCTCTGCATAGCGAGCCTTGCTGTTCCCCATGCGTCGCGCGTCGTCCACGAGTCTCGTCGCTCCCTGCCGACAGGCTGGACACCCATCCGTCGCGCCGACCCGGACCTCGTACTCCCCCTCCGCATCGGTCTCACACAGTCGAACCTGCACCTGATCGAAGAGTACCTGCTCGACGTCTCGCATCCATCGTCGCCGAACTACGGCAAACATTGGACGCCAGCACGCATCGCGAGCGCATTTCGCCCCGCACCCGAGTCCGCCGCTGCCGTGCGCGACTGGCTCGCCGACAGCGGCGTCGAAGCCGAGCGCGTGCGCGTCGGCGCGACGGGTGGTTGGGTGCACGCGAACGTGTCCGTCGCGGAGGCGGAGGCGCTGCTCGGCACGGAGTACTTCGTGTATGCGCACGCCGACGCGCCGCGCGAGCATGTCGCGTGTCACGGCGCGTACCACGTCCCCGCGCACGTCGCGCCGCACGTCGACCTCATCACGCCGACGCTCCACTTCGACGTCAAGCTCGGCCGCGACGGCGTCATCGCCGAGATCCTTGGGTCATCGTCCCCGACCATGAAGGGCCCCGCGAAAGAGCTTGCCAACGACCTCAGCACCTGTGACCAGCAGATCACGCCGGACTGCATCCGCGCGCTGTATAACTTCCATGGCTTCGTTCCGCTTGCAGCCCACAAGAACTCTCTGGCCATTGGTAAGTTGATCGTGCTCGAGATCTTCAATTCGCTGACGGCCTTCAGTTGAGTATGGCCCCGAGACATATACACCGGACGACATGGACATGTTCTTCAAAAACTTCTCCGCGACGCAGATCGGCGAGCGACCAAATCTTATCAGTATCGACGGAGGTCAGCATACCTTGTTCGCGAGAATGGGCACCACGCTCACATGCTGTTATCTAAAAACTAGGCTCCATCAACTTCACAAACGCTGACCATGCGGAATCGAACCTGGACTTGCAATATTCCATGTCACTGGTCGGCAAGGGCCAGGAGGTTACGCTCTTCCAAGTCGGCGATGCTATCCAGAGTGCGTCGAAGCGGAGCACAGAGATCGCTGAAGTCTGACGTAACATTGTACATAGGCGCATCCTTCGACAACCTGCTTGACGCCCTCGACGGCACGTTCTGCACCTTCGAGGGAGGAGACAACTCTACCCTGGACGGTGTTTACCCTGATCCCAATCCTGCGGGTTTCCAAGGTCGGCTCGCTTCGCGATCTTCCCGCTGTCCCCTGTGCTGACTTCAAACTTTCAGGGCCTGAGCAGTGCGGCGGCGTCAAACCAGCCTTCGTCCAATCCACCTCGTACTCACACGACGAACGTCTCCAGACGCCTCTCTACTCTCACCGCCAGTGCACCGAGTATGCCAAGGTACGATCGCCGCTATACCTAACACTCCGCTCACGGAACTCACGAGCATGCGCAGCTCGGCTTGCTGGGCGTGACCGTCCTGCACTCCTCTGGCGACCGTGGCGTAGCGGGGCGCAACAACCTGTGCTTGAACCCGGACGGCACGGTCTCGACGTCCGCCAAAATTTTCTCGCCGTCGTTCCCGGGCGTGTGCCCCTTCATCACGAGCGTCGGCGCGACGCAGATAAACACTGGTGCCAAGGTCAGCTCCATTCTCCCCTGCACATATGATCCAAACTCTGAATGATATGCAGGTGACGGACCCCGAGAGCGTGTGCTCAGAGGTCATCCAATCGGGCGGAGGCTTCTCGAATCAGTTCCCGGTGCCGTCGTACCAGCAGGCCGCGACCGCAGAGTACCTCAAGAAGTTCCCGCCGCCGTACCCCGCGGGCACGTTCAACGCGTCTGGGCGTGGGTACCCGGACATCTCTGCCAACGGGTATGTTGCACCTTACAAATGTGGTCGAATGAGTGTATGGCGCTGACGAATGTCCAGAGCGAACTACGTCGTGGCAATCACCGGCCGCTTCGAGCTCGTGTTCGGCACGTCGGCGTCGACGCCAGTGACTGCGTCGCTGCTGTCTGCAATCAACGACGCGAGGCTCGCTATCGGGAAGGGGCCCATTGGGTTTATCAATCCTGCGGTAGGTGTTTCTCTCTGCATCGTGCCGCTTTGATCTGAATGCCATCCCTAGCTGTACTCGGACCCCTTCAAAGGTGCGTTCAACGACATTACAAACGGGTCGAACCCCGGATGCGGGACGCAAGGGTTTGCAGCGCAGCCGGGCTGGGACCCCGCCACGGGCCTCGGGACGCCAAACTTTGTGGAACTGCGCAACAGGTTCCTGCTGCTGCCTTGAGGGCAAGTCCTCCAGAAGTCAGGGAGAGCCATGCTGCGCATAATATCATGTAGTGCTCGATGTTTGTACACTGCGAAAATTTAGGCAAAACACACCCTGATACCTCGACGCGACGAAGCGTTAAAGACGGCAGTTCAGATCCGCATCCCAATCCTCAGAGCCCACTCCCTCTGGCACAACGAACAGGCTGACGGGGTCGTACTGCTTCTTGATAGCCCGGAGCCTGTCGTAGTGCGAGCCCCAGAATGTGCGCTGAAAATTGGGCTCGTAGAGAGAGGCCTGCGGGAGTGGATGAGCATGGCGCGCACTTCAGCGTACTGCGAGCGCCTCACCTCGTTGAAATATGTGCCACCGCCTGGGGTGAGCGCGTGCAAGGCAGCCTCGCCCGCCTTGATCTGGCCTCGAACAGCATTGATCACGTCGAAGGATGCGCCCTCGGCCCAACCCTTGGCGAAGAAGAGGTGGACGAGCGCATCGCGCCACGCAGGGTTCACCGCGGCCGAGTCCGGATCCACCTTGCTGACCGCTCCGCCTGCGACGAGACTGTCGACTCGATGAACGCCGCACCTAGCCACAACCTGCGAAAGCACTCACTAGACCCCAGTGAACGCCGGCTGCAGCCCGAGCACGGCGTCCGCGACCGCGGCATGGTCGCGCACGAGGAGGTCGCGCGGGAGGAGGCGCGAGCCGACCTCGATGCTCTCGCCGACCTGGCCGCTCGTCCCGCGCACGTACTTCGTCTCCCAGTCGCCGAAGCTCGGCATCGCGGCGACGGACGCTATCTGCACACTCAACGCGCCGCTTGTGAGGCGGCGCGCGGCCGCGAAGAAGTCCTGCATAACACCCTGCGCACCCGTGGCGCTCGCGGGGGCGACGTACGCGAAGCGCAACCCCAGCTGCGCGGTCGTGACGTTTGGCTCGAGGATCGCGTACCCCGCCCAGCCCGCGTCGGTCATCGCGGGCGTCACGCGCACGAGCTCCGTGAACAGCGCGCGGAACGACGCGTCTGCGGCTTGTGCGCCGCCCGGAGTGGACGTATCAGGCGATGCCATGAAAAACGCGGTGAGGATCGCCTCGGAGGGGTGTGTCTGGTATGTCACCGAAACGACGACGCCCCACGTCCCGCCACCACCACCGCGCAGCGCCCAGAAGAGGTCGGGCTCCTGGTGGGCGTTCACGACGTGGTACTTGCCATCGGAGGTGACGACAGTCATTTCCAGGACATTGTCAACGCCTGCTCAAACTTCAGATAGTAGCTGAAGATGGATTTGGCGTGGTACTCACCGAGGCCGTGTTGAGGTGACAGAATGCTATGGCCACCTCCCTGAAGCCAGCCACCAGCGGCGCCGACGCTGGCACCCGGGGCAATACCACCGACGATATTTCTTCCCTTGGCAAATACGGCATCGTAGGCCTCCTGCCATTGGACGCCGGAACCCAGAGTTATTGCTGGTATCCCATGTGTTAGCTGGGAAACGAAATGAGTGTAGGTACGTTGACGGACCGTCATGATATACAGTGCCATTGGACGCGCCGAAAGGCTTGAAGGTATCGTGGTAGGTAATGTCCTTCAGATGATGCGTCCAGATGAGGAACGCTCCTCGAGCAGTGCTGCGTCCGAGATAGTCGTGGCTGTATCGTAGGTCATACATGAGGAATTCCCTGTATGCGAGTCTGCGCTGGACGCACCCTGTGTTCTTGACCACAACCCGAAGATTGTGTGCGACGGCAAAATTGACCGCTAGCTGGATGTCCCCAACGCTGCGAGCGTCGACGCCGACAGCCGGAATGCTGCCCTGGACGCACGGATGTCCGAGCGTCGTGTTGAGATAGCAAGCTTCAATGTGGCCGTCGGGCGCGACGTACGTCGCCCAGTTGGGGTGCTCCGTCCCGCCGGCGCTGAGCGGGTTGTTCGAGCGCCACCAGCCGTTCTCCCATTGCTGCTGCGCGGCCTGGCATTCGTCAGAGGCGGGAGAGGTATAGCAGGGCTTCGCGAGCTGCTGGGGCGCTAGGAGTGGTTGTGAGAGCTTGGCTTCGAGCGTGGCGAACGCCTCGCTTGAAGGCCAGCAAGGCTCTGTGGACAAGCAGCGACAATTTCCGTTGCTTGAGGACTTTGCGGGGACCTGCACTTGGAAATGGCTGAGCAGTCGCGAGATGTCTGGATAGGAGTAGGGAAGACGTGCCGCCAGGAGAGCCAAGCACGCTAGGCCGAACCAGATAGACAGGCTTTTGAAGCCGGGTGAAATCACCGTCGTCATCAGGACCTTGTGGAAGTGAAGATAGACATAGTCTTTGAAAGCTGCGAGGACTTACCTGAGGAGCGAAAGCTGGAGGCTGAGAGGCTCGGCCATGCAGCCAGAATACTTATGGGCGCACCGTGCACGGTTCGGAAACGAGCAGCATGAGTACGTGCGAGCGGCGGACTCTAGAAAAGGCAAAAGGTTAATGCCCAAAGCACTTGAAGGCGCACTCTCGCACAGCCGCCTTAAGATGGTGCGTGCGAGGTAGCGAAAGTACTATGACAGGAAATCGAACATCAGTTATGGAAGCCGTACAGAAGTCTTGGGGAACATGTTTGGCGTACGTACGGTAAGAACGTCAGCCAACCGGATCATCTCTGGAGCTCCTGAATGCCAGCCCAGTCTGGAATCCAGATTCGCAAAGCCTCTGCCCCATGATTCGGCCACTACCCTTGCGCAGCTGCGATCACGATCCTTCGCGGGTTTGGGGGAAATGCTGGCCTCAATATCGGGAATGGGGCATGCTATACGCGCCATCGCCAGGTGTGAACGTGCGCAAGGCAAATTGTGGTCTTTCTTGCTCTGGTCAGGCGCTGCGTTCGTCGTATCCAGACGCGCTTTGGTCCAGACCAGGCTAAACACGACGCGGACCAGTGCTAAGCAGGGTTGCCTGCGTCGGCATGAGCCTAAGCAAATAAGACAGTAATTTAGAATATAATGTATGTCACTGAGTAAGGACAGGAGCGAGGCGAGTTTCTACATGCCTCTGCAGCCAGAAGTGCAGCGTAAATGGCGCATTTACAGGCCTATAGCAGATGGAAGGTGGCTGCCGAGAGCACGGCCGCCAGTGAGAGAATGGGTATCATGTGTGAAGTCGCAGCGCCGCTCGTATTCGTATTCTGAGGGTTCAGAGCCGGATCGGTGGAGTTCGGCGACGCGCTGGAGCCGCTTGCAGCGTTGTCCGCCAACGGCGATGGGGTGTTCGAGGCCGCAGCAGACGACAGGGCGGCGTCGGGGAACCCGGGAAGAAGGGTCGAGCCAGATGAAGAACCGAAGCCTGTCGAGAAGCCTGCGGCCATGCCGAACGAGCTCCCGCCGTACCAGATTGTCGCGCCGTCTGTCGTGATCGTCGTTGGTTCTGGTTGCCAGGAGTAGACGACTCTTGTGCCGGAAGATGCTTGCGGACTGGCCGTCGGTGCATTGAGGAACACGGTCGAGGTCGCACCGTAGGTCTGGCCCATGGGGGGAATGAAGACGGACGGCGGGTTGGCGGCAGGAGTGTACGTGATGTCTCCGTACGTGACCACGAAGTTGTCAACAGGGTATCCATCGGACCTGCAGTTCTCGGACAGCTCTGAAGGATAATGAACAAGTGCAGTCGTCGATTGGCAAGCACAACACTGACCATCTTGACTTGCCTGGGCATCCAAAAGCAAATCATGGTTTTGACTGAGTTTGATGCTGCAGATCATGCAATTCATGTAACCTTCCGCGATGGTGTTGGTGCAGAAACACTGAGAGGTCTTGCATGTCTGCGCATTCCATACATAAAAATAATTTTCAATCAAGCAGCAATAGATTAAATGAGTGGCACGTACGAATGCATTCACGAGGACGGCGCACTGCGACGCGCACTAATGAATCACGCATGTCAGACTAAATTAGCAAGTGCGAGGATCGGCACGTACGTTCACCATGTCCGGATTCCAATCCAAATCTCTAATTTTCAGGTCTCCATGCTGCGAATGAGCGAAGGTCTTTTTGAAAAGAGTGTTAGAATGAGCGATGCTGCCGGTGTGCGCAGGGGTAACAGCTGGTTACACGGTTACGAATGATTAGTGAAGGTGCTGCAAGATGAAGAAGGAACGAGCCCACCTGGGATAAGAATAGCTAAAGCCAAGATGATAGGAGCCACCATAGTGCCAGAAGCCGTCCGGGGGCTATTCATAAACCTCGACGGAGACGGAGTGGCAGAAGGAGTTAGCGAGACGCAAGCAGCGAGCGCGACTGAGGTCTCGGCAACCGCGAGCAAAAGGCACGTGACGGATGACTAAGACTGCAGATAGCGCGTTTGCATGGCCGACTAGCTCAGTTGGTTAGAGCGTGGTGCTAATATTGGGACGCCAAGGTCGTCGGTTCGATCCCGGCGTTGGCCAGTACTTTTCTTTTTTTTCAATTATTGGATGTTGAGGTCATGACTTGTCTTTTTATCGGCTTGTAGACGTGTCGCTTCTGACAGCGTAGGAGTATAAGCAGGATACATTTTTTCTCCTCGCGGATCTGAGGAAGCTATCGAGAGGTTCGAGACACCGTCGCGTGCCATTGAGCTCGAAGCCTTGAACCGATAGCACGCCCGGAGGTGGTTGGTTCGAGCCCGGCAAGTCAGAAAGTCATATCGGATAGCACCTTTACGGTCAGTTATAAAAGGTAGCTTTCCCATCTCATCAACTTGTGGTACGCTATTCTTGCAGGCAAACATGCACGTCGACGCCGGGGTAGAACCGACCCCACGAGCACGGGTCGTCGGTTCGATCCCGGTATACGGTCAACGCATTTCCGCCATTTTCGCAATCGTTGTTGGGCAAGTCAAACCCGTATCGTACACAAAAGCGGCCAATAGTATGCTACATCATACGTCAGAAATCGACGCCAGACTTGACGAAGGAGCCGCTGTTCCCTCGCAAACCACTCATCATGTCCTGCACGGCCTTCCTCTGACGGCTTCCCATGGCAGCAGCAAGGGCTGCGTCCATACCGGCTTTCGCCACACCAGACTCTGCGCTCTCATTCTTCGCCTTGACGATCTGCGCCGCGAGCTGGTCGACCTGCTTCACGAGCACGGACTCGACGGCCTCGGAGGGGACGTCGACGCCCGACCGGCGCAGCGACTTGTCGTGCGCCATGCGCAAGAGGAAGGAGACGAACCTTGGTAGCAACATTCAGATAGGATATAGCTATCACTAAAGATAGGACTGAACTTACAACTCTTTCAAGATCGCATACGACCATCCGTCTGTCTTCTCGGCGACGACCTTGGCGGTCGCTTCGGAATCCTCGAACTCGACGCCGGTATTGGCAGCGAGGGCGTTGACCTTGCCGAGCCACTTCACGGCGAACGTCTTGCGCAGCGCCGCATCGGGCAGCGTGAAGTCGTACTTCACATCGAAGCGCGAGGGCCGATTCAGGATAGAGTCGTCGATGCGCTCGGGGTGGTTCGTCGTCGCGATGGTCAAGATGCCCTCGTTGTCCGCCTAGCAGATGCTGATGAGATGATCACGCGATGAGAAATCCATCGGACGCACCAGACCGTCCATCTCGTTGAGGAACAGCGAGCGGACCTCGGGAACGAGCATCGCATCCAGATCTTCCAAAATGAGAATGCACGGCGAGTGCGCGCGAGCATGCTCAAAGATGGCTTGGACGCCTTCTTCGGGGCCCTATGGTCGGTCAGATCATATATTCTCACGAGATGGCTGATGGACATACCCTGCATGTCGTGAACGACTTTACGTAGAGCGGGGCGATGTGCTTATTTTCGTTCAATAGAGCCTTGATAGACTCCGTCTTCCCGTTACCGGGAGGACCCAGTAGCAAGATGCCCCGCTTCCATGCGATGTTCAGAGACGCATACGCGTCCTTGTTCTCGAAGAACGTCTTCGTGTCGCGGCGCAGGCCCTCCTTGAACTGCTCATCGAGGACGATGTCGTCCCAGCTCGCGGCCTGCACGGCCTTGTAGAGCTGCTTGCTCTTGTCCCACTGCCCACCCTCGAAGACCCAGATCTGCTCGCGGAGGTCCTGGCCCCACGCAAAGACCGCCTGGGCGAACGCCTGGCCCGCGCTGTCGTCCGCGCCGGCGAAGACGAGGTGGTAGAACTCGTGCGGGCGGAAGTCCTGCGACCAGCTCGCCTTGTAGACGCGGTACGCGACGCCGCTGTGCGTGAATTCCGTAACGCCCGCGACGGCCTTCGTGTAGACGGTCTTTGTGTCCTCCGCGTAGCACAGGGTGCTGTGCGTCTCGGGCTCAACGACCGTCGGCTTCACGCCAACAGCCTCGAGGTAGCCCGAGAGCGGAAATGCGGAGTATCCGAGAGTATAGAGGACGGAGACGTGCTGAGACTGCGGGTATGCAGCCTTCGCGTACTGGATGAGGTTGAGGTGGGGATTAGGGACGGGTGTGCCGAACTGCGACGCGAGGAAGGCTGTGAAAGAAGACATGGCTTCAGAGGCCACGAAGATGGTGGTCAAGGTCAGACGTACCCGGCTTTTATACGTCTGCAGGTCTCGCGCAGCCGCATTTATGAGGGCATTTGTCGACTCGCGTATCAACGCGGCATCGTACCAACTTGCCATACCGGACAACTCTCGTGTGTAATCGATGGTCATTCGGTGCGAGTGGAAGATGAACATCGGGTTGAAGCCGACATGCGCGGAGAGCTATCACTGACCTGTAAGGAATCCAAGGATGAGGAAGCTGTCGGGAGCGGAACAGAGTCATGATGATACTGACCGCAGTCATCTGCGGTCAGATGAGCGTGGCTACATCGTGAGCACATAAATCGTACTCGCAACGCTCTAGTCTCCTTGACTGACTATATGTAAATGATTTGGGTGATAAGCCGAACAAACGAAGTGGACGTCCGAGGCAGCAAGACAGGCAGGCGGGGTGGCAAGGGTCATAGTCCCGCTTTGATGGCGCATCAGATACCAAGCGCCTTCCCCAGCTGCCTCGGGGGCTTTCGAATGGGTTCCAACTTCCCTCACTTGACATCCGACCTCTGCCTTGCTCAACGACTTGCTTTACTCGCAAAGGTCTTCAGAACCCACCGCAGCCATGTCATCCTCTGCATCTTCCTCGACAACCCGACCCATCGTCTTCATGGACATCAACATTGGCGAGACCCCCGCGGGTCGTATGAAGATGGAGCTCTTCAGTGACATCGTCCCCAAGTAAGCAGGCCTCGCCGTCGACAGACGGAGTTTGCGGTTGACGCTTCAGGTGATTGCAGGACGGCAGAGAACTTCCGTCAGCTGTGTACAGGAGAGTACAGGTGTGTGTAGACGACCTTGGATATAACCTTGCCATTCAATGCGTACGCGTAGAGTGAACTCTCGCCCACAAGGTTACAAGGGTGCAATCTTCCACAGGTGCGAATCACGGCGTCATTTACGCGGTTCTGAATCATCTGACAACGCGTCCTTTCAGAGTGTAAGTGAACTTCGCGTACTGTAAGCGGGCGGCGCCTCTAACGTCCGCGAAAGAGTGCCAAACTTCATGTGTCAGGGTACGTCGTGAATCTTCTGACCTTTCACTGCGTGCGGGCGAGACTTACAAGAGTGTAGGTGGTGATTTCATGAAGGGGGATGGCACCGGTTCATTCTCGATATACGGAGACAAATTCCCGGTAAGGCTCCTCGTTTGCTCGGAGGTGTTTGAGCGTGAACCCTTACTGTATGCGCAGGATGAGAACTTCCAGGAGAAGCACACAGGGCCTGGCTTGCTCTCTATGGTGCGTGATCCTCCACTGCACTGTGAAGCATATCTGACTGCTGTGTTGTAGGCAAACTCGGGGCCAAACACGAACGGATGCCAGGTATGTGGCGCGTTACTTATGGGCATTATTTTGGCTCACGCGAATCGTGCAGTTCTTTATCACGACAGCAAAATGCGATTTCCTGGACGGAAAGCACGTCGTGTTCGGAAGGGTCATCGACGGCATGCTCACACTCCGCAAGATCGAGAATGTCCCGACAGGTCCGAACAACCGACCGAAGCTCGCTGTGAAGATTGTTGGTCAGTATTACAGTGCATATGTCTTTGGCCATTGACTCATTCCTTGCTACAGAATGCGGAGAAATGTGAAGTCTTCGACGAAGGCTATCACTTGTACATAGTTCACCTGAACAGGGCTAGCGGGCGTGCTTTGTTCTCGTCGTATGTACTTCCAATGTATGGATGAGGTCATAGGCATTTCCTAGTCGCGTGCTGTGAGCTGGACCCATATGAGCACTTGCGCGGACCTATCAAAATTAACACCTCATCCGCTTGTGTTTCTTTGACCCTGTGCTGTGTATGGTGGTGGTTTGCGCCTGTAATGCTATTTGCTGTGGAGTTCGAGGCCGTGTCTGAGCCTAGCTCCGGAGAAACGTGACTGAGCGAGCAGCTCCCAATTTGGTCCCTACGGCCATCCTCGTTACTCCCTACATGACGCACTGCACGCCATATACACCGTGAACTCTCTGCCTATCTACCCGCTGGTGTCTTAGAAGACGGCAGCGCCAACGCATGCTCCCTAGCCATGAACAAACCGCTGCCTGAGCTGCCCGCGAACCGGACGCACCGCGGCCTGAAGCACGTCCAGCCCGCCGCCAGCTGGCCGACGCTAAGCACCGACGCCCAGGCGCACCTGCACGCGTTCATCCTCTACGCGCTCGAGGAAGTTAAAGACTCCGTCCCCGAGGAAGAGGCCGAGGAGTGGGCGACGGCGATCGAGCATGCGCTAGCAGAGCTCGGCGAGCGCATCGCGCTCGGGGGTTGGCTCGTCGGGCTCCGGCGCACGCGGATGCGGCGCATGCAGGAGCGGGCAGAGCGTGCATCGGCGAGACGGCACAGCACCGAGACCGTCGTCGTGCGCAAGGAGGAGGGGAGCAGTCTCAAGGGCAAAGGTGCGCCCCCGCAGGGCAGCCACGACGAACAGGGCTACTTCACCCTCAGTCGCCACAACGGCAAGGGCACTGTCCAGTTCCCCATGCCTCCAGAGCCGTCCATCCGCGAGCTCGTGCAGTCCCTTCGCCCATTCATCGCTGCCGGTACCACCCCCAGCCCGAAGCCTACAGCGAAGCACTTGCTCTTGACGGTTGCGGCTCCCGGCACCATGCCTTCGCCAATAGAACAGCACGACGCCGATGACTACGAGTTTCCGCGTTCCCAATTTGGCTGCATCTTCAGCCCAGGCATCTTCACAGTGCCGGAGAACGATGACGTCGAGGAGGATGAGCGTGGTACAATCCTGTACGGGCTAGACTCATGGGATCGTAAGTCGCCGTTTGCATCTGTCTTTTGCAGCTACGCCACAACTCTTATAGCACGCCCCTGGACGGGCGATACGCCGCTCGTCATTGTCGGCGGTACCTTCATCTTCCGCGGCGTCGTCTCAAAGCCCGAATACGCCGCGCTAACGAAAGTGCTACGCCTGTCGGTCTTCTCGTACCTGTCGGCGCTCCTCGAACAATGCGTACTCACAGATTCGCACGTCCCTCTGCATTTCCCGAAGCCGAATCTTCTGTCCGGAGGCTCACCTCGAGAGGCCGGCGGCGCGATCACCCGCGCTCTCAGCACCGGCCATGTTAGCAAGCACAAACCACGAGATTCTGCGTCGAGCCTTTGGGCGTTCTTCTCGCGCAAGAAGGACAACCTCCTACACCGCGCCGTCCCTGTGCGGCGCGGCTCGCTAGAGCTCCCGCTGCCTCTGGCAGTGAAGCACACTCGCAGCCGCTCGCGCTCTCCCGCGCCGCGTAGCTCTGAAGACAGCGGCTTGCTTCCGCGCTCTCGACGCTTCTCGTTCATCGCAGACTACACCCCGGCCTTCATGCAGCAGTCGCCTCGAGAGCCAGAGCCAGTGCAGAAGCCGTACACCGCTGCCCTGCGCCGTATCGAGAAGTGCCTAGGCATCTTATCGACGAGTGCCGACGTCACCTTCGAGCCTCCGAGTCTTCTTGTCAGACTTGCGTTCTTAGAGAAGAAGAACCCAGATGTGCGCCTCGGTGGTGACGAAAAGGCTGCCCTTACGAGTCTCCTCGGATGGGAAGGCAAGCATGCTCACGGTGCCGGCATGGCAGACCTTACCGGTTTCGTTCGACAACAAACCTTCTCCGTCTTGTACTCGGAGTACATCCCTCACAATTCGACACCGGCATCTTCACGGCCGAGCACCCCCAACTCGTCTCAGGCATCGACGTCATCCTTATCTATCACTACGCCTGCGAGGACCATTCTCTGCGGTCGTAGAAGGCGGTGGGTAACGTACAGATATTACTCGCGGGACGGGAATGCCGACGAGACCCTGGGCGAAGCAGTCGTGCGGCTCTGCTCGAAGGCAGAGGAGGCATGCGACGAGCCTGGGTGCCAGTTCAAGAAGGGGGAACACGAGCTCAGATACACGCACGGCGGCCTACGAATATTGTTTAACGTCGGCAAAGCGCCGCCACGCGAGCACGAGCTAGAGGGCGACGAGGATCTTCCGGAGATGTGGGAAAGCTGCGTGGTGTGCGGCAAGCAGTCGCCACGCGTGCGGATGCAGGACGGCACATAGTGAGTAGTTCTGTGACATGTCCAAGGCATTCACTTATCACGCGCTTTCGGCGAGGCGCAGCCTGCTTTCGTTTGCCAAGTTCCTTGAGCTGCTCATCTACTCAGCGAACCTGTGCTGTGTCACTCCACCACTCTGTTCGCACACTACGCCTCCTTCCAGGCCGTGGTCATCTGCGGATAGTCCGCTACCTCGCTCTCGCCTGAATATCGCCAGGCATTTCGCTGTCAAGGACCGCATGGTGTCTCTCTCGTTGGCACCGGTGGAAGACATCTATGAGGTGCGCGTTCCGCGGCTGCAACTGCAGCGCGTCAAGAAGGAGGAGCTCGAGCATACGAGGGAGGCGCAGCAGGCGAAGGACGCAGACAGGCGGAAACTACGACGCGAGATCATGCAGTTCTGGCAAACACTCGCGGAGCAGATGGACACACTCGAGGGCGAGTTCCTCAGCGACCGCACGCCCTCATACCACAAACTGCTCCCGCGACTGCCATCCGCTGACGACGCATACAATGGGTTCGACGAAGACGGTCTGATAACCCCGAAGGGGCACCCGACGAAACTACCCGCGCTCCCACCGAACACGCCAAGCACGCCACGTAGCGCCTCGTCTCAGTGGGACTATCCATTCCCTCACGTGGCGACTGTCTCTGAGCAGTCACGCTCGAGTACAGTCGCGACGTCAAATCCTCCTTCGACGCCGCCTCCCTCTTCCGTCTCGGCGCCGTCCACGCCTTCAACTGTCTCGACACCCTCCGCGATATCGTCCGCTTCCTCCGAGCCGGACTCGCTTGTTTCTCTCACGAACTTGCGTCATAAATTTCAGCGCACGGAGCAGAACCTCTATGCCGAGCTGTCGCGCTGCCCGGACTCGAACCTGAACGATGTTCGGCGGTCGTTCGTGTCTGCCGCGCGTGGCGCCGCGAAACGCCTGTCTGCATGGGAGACGAAGCATACCGCCAGTCATTCCGTGGACGACGTCGTCGCTCAGCACGAGCCGGAGTGGTGGCAGCACGGCTGTCATGCCGTCCCTGGAGGCAATGTCATCGTACGCGAAGACGACTGGGGGAGCATTATCGCGTTTACCCTGAGGTACGTTCCTAGAAAAGCTAGTTCGCAGGCTGAACTGACAACCTGTCGGAAACAGTTCTTCGGATTACCACAGAGAGCTTGCGAACATGTCTCTCAATCGCCAGACTCCCGTGCCTCCTGTTCCGCCGCCCACACCCGATGTCTCTCGCCCGTCGTTCTTCAGCAGAACGCAGTCCGCCGCGCATGTGCAAAGATGGTTCGGCCCGTCCAGCCCTGGGCCCGATCCCGACCAGGACGAAGAGGGTTGGCACGAGCCGGAGACCTACTCAGCGGTCATTAGCCGAAAGGAGCATCCGCGGGATCCAACGTCCATCCTGAAGCTTGGGCTGCCTGACGTTCTCCGCCAAAAACCTATGGACAGTAGTGCTATTCCCGGGCTGAAGGCGGTGAGCCCTGGTGGGTCGAATATCACCTTGGGTGCACCACCGTCCGCATGGGCCAAACCGGATGTGCAGATATCGATGCAGGCTGCCGACGGCAAGGTCTGCGCAGGGTCGACCGAGCGGGTAGACAAAGTATTACACGAACTGGAGGCTGCCACGGAGAGCTCGGGGACCGTTCGTAGCTCGTCGTCTGAGCGTACGCCGGTATCTTCTGCGTTCGTTGAGACCCACATCAGGCGAGGCAAGGCGTCGTCTGTGATGTCCTCCGATAGCGACATCACCGTCGGCGAGCATAGCGCAACAGGTTCTATCAGCGCCCCGCCTGCTCTCCCGCCAAAGGAGTCACCCCCTGTCCCACCGAAGACGCCGGCCGGGTCGTCCACGCCGCCCTCCACGCCGCCAACACAGTCGATAATGACCGCGACCTTCACGAACACGCTCTCTTCTGCGCTGAAGTACGTCATGCGCTCGACGAGCCCGACGCCGACGCCGTCGAAGCACCACCACGCGCTGCTGTCCGCGAACGGCGCGTCGCCCGCGATCGACGAGCGCCCGCACATCAAGTACGACTGGACGATCGGCAAGCGGCTCAAGTTCAGCTGCACGGTGTACTACGCGAAGCAGTTCGACGCGCTCCGCAAGCGCTGCGGCATCGACGACACGTTCCTGCACAGCCTCTCGCGCAGCAAGAACTGGCTCGCCGAGGGCGGCAAGAGCCGCTCGAACTTCTGGAAGACGACGGACAACCAGTTCATCATCAAGACGCTCGTCAATGCGTGGAACGTCGCAGATTTGTGAGTGTAACGGTCTTATCTGCTGTTCGGTAGCTCATGTCTCGGGCCAGACATGTCCTCATAGAGCTTGCCCCTGCGTACTTCCGATACATGGATGCCACCGCGAACAGGCCGACCGTCCTCGCCAAGCTCCTTGGCTTCTACACAGTAGAGATCAAAAACCTTGAGACTGGCACTACGCAGGCCAAGGCGGATCTGCTGGTCATGGAGAACCTGTTCTTCCAACAGGACATCGTAAAGACCTTTGACCTGAAGGGCATCCAAGGCCGCAAAGTGAAAGCAGCTAGCAGCGGCTCGGGCTCGAAGACATTGTTTGACGGTGACTGGATAGAAGGTAGCTATTCTGTCTTCTCCGTTAGGCTTAGCTCTCGCTGACCAGCAATGTAGGGCAACAGCGTGCTTTGACGTTGGTGCAGCCGTATTCGAAGGTCGTCCTTCAGGAGGCCGTCAAAGCGGACTGCGAATTCCTGGCGAAAAGCAACATTATGGATTATTCGTAAGCTTCTTTCCCGAGGTCAATGAGCCCAGACTCTAACCCGCTGGCACAGGTTGTTAGTCGGCATCGACGAGTCGCGCAAGCAGATAGCCTGCGGGCTTGTCGACACGATAGGCAGCTATACCTTCGCAAAGACGTTGGAATACAAGGCAAAGCAAGGCCTACACTCTGGCAAGGAGGTCACAGTGATCCCGCCAAACGAGTACCAGGAGCGCTTCGTGAACGCCATGGACCACTACTTCGTGGCGTGCCCCGGTAAGCGTGCTGAACCAATTGGAATTCAACGGCGAGTCTCACCGCCAATCCCAGATAAATGGTCTCGGCCTCAGGACGATACGAAGATTCCCAGCGACTACAAGCAGCTGCCTAGCGTGCTGTAAACGCTATCTGTTGGGCGCTGACTCATTCACTTGCGCCATGCCTCCTCACGCTCATCATCACGAATAGCAGCATCGGTTCTCTCGGATATCTCGGCTGGAACTCTCTTGGACACGCATCTGTACTATAACACAATGGTTTCTCGTCCTCTATGGTGTCAATACTGCCTGTAACGTAGCGCAGTAGACCCTAATTGAATACAAGATAATTCCGCCCCTGCGGTATACATCCGCAGTCCTGTTTGGGACAGCAAGCGCACGACTTACTCAGGCATTCGCCACACTCGCGAGCAATGTTCACGCTAGCGGCGGTCGGCCAGGCCCTGTGATAGCTAAGCCGATGCTGACGAAGCAACTCTCGACGTGCTTGTTTCGTCTGAGGTCACCGAAGCTTCGCATGACGATGCCCCTGCGCGACGTATAAAGTCAACGACGGAAGCATCCCAACCTCTACACTTTCCCGTCCCAATCGCCACCACATCCACCATAAGCATGTCTGTTCGCCCCGTCTTCATCGTCGCTGGTATCGGCAACGGCACTGGTGAGTGGGAAAATGCGAGATGACGAAAGCGGTCACGCTCACACGCGCTTCGCAGGCACTGGAGCTTCCGCAGCGTGCGTTTGAACCCCCACCACCTGCATATTCGTTCTCACCAGTCCCTACAGTCGTCTGTTCGCAAAGTCGGGCTACCGCGTCGCGATCATCGCGCGCAACGCCGACCATGTGAAGAACCTCGCGCAGGAGATCACCACCGCGGGCTTCGAGGCGGCGCCGTTCCCCGTCGCGGACTACAGCTACAAGAGCGTGCTCGGCGTGTTCGACGCCGTGCGCGCGCACCAGTGGCCGACGCCCGAGCGCGCCGAGGTGCGCGTCGCGCTCTGGAACGCGGGCTCGGGCGTGTTCAAGACGTTCCTGAACGTCACCGAGGAGGACCTCGCGAGCGCGCTCGAGTCGAACGTCACCGCGCCCTTCGCGTTCTCGCGCCAGGCCGTCCTCGCGTTCCGCGAGAACAGCATCGACAGCCTCGGCCGCCGCGGCACGCTCCTCTTCACCGGCGCGACCGCGAGCTGGCGTGGGAACGTGTTCACGAGCGCGTTCGCGGCCGGCAAGTTCGCCCTCCGTGCGCTCACGCAGTCGCTCAACAAGGAGTTTGGCAAGGAGAACATCCATGTACGTGATTTATCCCCCAGTTTATGGGTCGAGCGTTTGCTAAATGCTGCTCCGCTTGCCCAGGTCGCTCATGTAAGTTGTCTTGCTCCGCTCGTCTTGCCTCCGGACTGACAGCTGACTGCTGGACAGACCATCATTGACGGCGGTATGCACCTTCATTTTCTCCACAGTACATCGACTGAACCGTAACGTTGCCACAGGCATCCTGACTGACCGCTCGGCTGAGAGGCGAGAGGGCGCGGCCCGCGATGAATACAAGACGAATGAGGATATTCGCCTCAACCCTGACAGCATTGCCCAGGTGAGCATCGTCTTGGCACACCGCCGCCTCCTTCGTACTGACAGCTTTCAGTCGTACCTGTACCTGACCAACCAGGACCGCTCTGCCTGGACTTGGGAGCTTGATCGTGCGTGCTCTCCGCCTTGCATTCTTGAGCATCATCTCACAGCCTTTCAGTGCGCCCGGCACACGAGAAGTGGTGAAAGTTCGGTAGCGTTCACAGGAAGGATCTGCGCTGCAGTGCGCTTGTACATTACTCGACAATGACAGTTCGTCACAGCCCGCACATGTCGGACGACACGCGGCGTCTGCGCCCTGAGTTCGCGTTGGCGGTGGCATTCAGTCGTTACCTCCGCCAGACTACCCCCGCGGGCCGTCCGCACTCTACGGGGCATCCCATCGATGAACCTGCGACAGGCGGACGATCAAGGCGGTATTGGTGGCGCACCGCACCAGACCGCACCGCCCCGAGACTTGCCCAGCCGACGTCAGGCGGGCGCGAGGCGTCGTCACGATGTGCGCGTGCGCGCGACGCCCTGCGATGGTCGGCGTCTGCGACCAGCGAGAACATCTCTCCCGGATCGGGTTGCAACCCGACGCACACGCTCGCGACGCGACACGCTACCGACGCGCTCATTAAGGAAGATTGAGTCGCGTTGACTCGAGGGCGCGGGGTGGAGGCCCCCGCCCGTAAGGCACCATCATGCGGCTAGTGCGCACAGCGCCTCAATAAGCTCAGGACAACGGACGATCAGCGGAGCTCTCGGCTTGGCAGCTTAGTCTGATCACACTTAAGGCGTCTTGAGAGGAAGGGGGTCGTGGGAACGTAACGAACGCTCGGCAGGGCACGGCGAGAGACGGCTCCGAGCGGAGTGTGAAAATAAACCCTCGGGCTTCGGGCCGACAAGGACGGGAGTAGTCAAGTTAGACTTTTAGAGTTGTTACTTGCACGACACAAGAATGCGACATGGGCCTTCACCCTCTCGGGACTGGACGTCTCAAAAGGGACGGGCCTATGCTCGCTATATTATATCCACATATAATAAAGCCAGCACAATACTCGGCTCTCAGGTTGAGTCGTGGGTGCACGCCTGTGACGGCATCCCGCAATTGAATATCCTCCCCCATAGCAGGAGAAAGTCGTCGCATTTCTACGGCCCTGTGCTGATAGCGAAGTACTTGAATGCCCACCCGTTTACAGACTTCCTTCCCATGGCAAAGCGGCCAGTTGCCGTAGTCATAGTTCCGTCTATCGAGCGAGGACAGAGACATGTGAGTCTCTGCAAGCATTGGTGTAGCTCAGAACTTACCACGAGAGCAGGTTGTAGAGGCTGCGCAGGCCGGTCTTCGGGCAATCTGCCTCCAAGGCATGGTCGCCCAAGAAGCGCGAGGCAGCGGCCGCAATCTCTACGAGGAGATTAGAGTTGGAAAATGGGACGTGGTTGTAGTCGCGCCAGACAAGCTCAACTCACCTGAAGTCGAAGGCATATTCCGCGACGATCCCTTCCGTGCGAACGTGGTCGTTCTCGGTATTGACGACGTCCACGACTTGGATCCCTCGGGACGCGGATTCCGGGCAGCGTATCGTCGAATTGCCGCAGTACCGAAGAGGCTCGACCGACGTACGAGCCTGGTTGCGGTATCATCGACGCTCTCGGACGGCGGCGACTATAAGATAATCTGCGAACGGTTATCTCTGCAAGACGGAGGCTTTTACTGCTTGCGACTTTCGAATGAACAGCCAAACATACGCACCATATTCCACATCCTGACGCACTCGCTCACTGGCCTCGAGTTTCCCGACGTACGCTGGCTTATCTCACCCGGGACGAAAGCGGTCGTCTACTGCGACTCAATCGACTTGAGCTTCAGGGTCGCCAACTATCTCTGGAAGCAACTCCCACCTGGTGAACGACGCATGGAGCGTGTACGGCTATGGACGTCGCTTGCCACGGACAGCGGCCAGGCCACCACGGTAAAACTCTTTGAAGAAGACCCTGAGACAACGGCAATTATCGCTCTCAACGTCGTTCGCCACGTACTGAAGGTTCGAAACGTGAAAGATATCGTCTATCTTGGCGTCCCAGAGACGATGCATAGCCTGGTTGCAGAGGAAGCGACGCCAGTTACCGGTCAAGGGATGGCGAGCGAAGTCAAGATGCGCACCTATATCGAGCCGAGCGTGCTTGCTGCGGCAAAAGCTGCTCGTCCTCCGGATATTCCTCCATCTACCCCTGCCCAGAACACCGCACAGAGACCCGCAAAAGGTCTATCCTCGTCAGCAGCGCACGGAGCTGAGCATGGGAAGAAGACCGCACCTGATAAGGTTGCGCTAAGCCAGCCAGCAAGGGGCGGTGCGAGCAAAGGGAAGACAGGAGGAGGGAAGACGAAAGCGGCGATGACGAAGGAGATGGGAGAACGCTTGGACAAGGGCATCTTGCGAATGCTGCTGGCGCATGAAGACCGTCGGTGTTTGGTCGCAGAGGGGAACCGCGTGTATGGGAACGATAAGGTAGAGCCTGGTGGCGCTCACGCAGGGCTCGGTTGCATAGCCGCCGAACGTTCCTATCCCTGCAGCAGCTGCGCTCCGCTTGCTTGCCTCCCCCCTGCTCCTCCTCTCCAGTTCCCTCCTCCACAACCTTCAAGTGGCAAGATGCGCCAATCCCGCGATGCGCCACGGCGACTCACAAAGAAGATGCGCGATAACGCGTCGAAGTACCTCGAGATATTTGCTTTCGATCACTGGTACGCTCGTTCAGATCTTCGCACCGACAACATCCACCATGGGTCGTATTGGACCGACGAGGTTCTCGAGAAGCTTCTCGACAACTTCCATCTCATGCGAGACCTCACTACACTTCGAGATTCTCTCGCTGAGTGGGAGTTTGTACGGGACGACGCACCAGCCCTCTTCGCGCTTGTGAACACCCTGAACGCAACGTACGACGACCGCCATGAGAAGACGCGCGTAATCGCTGGGAAGAAGAGGGCCAAGACTTTGGCGAAGAAGAAGCAAGCCTCCGCTGCCCAGAAGCCCTGCGATATCGACGAGAACCACTGCGTGAGCGTCCGTGACCCTGAGGTCACTGCGCAAGCTATTCGGCAGGGGGAACCTACACCGCCAGTTCATTCGCCGTTGCTTATGGAAGGACATGCAGTCAGGTACGTCGCCTCAACGTTTTGCGGAGACGTCGTATATTAATACCATTGGTAGCGCGTCGCTACCATCGCACTCGCCCCGCGCCGCCGCCGCGGTCGTGTCGCAAAGCCCCCCGACTCACTCAGAGTACGCTTCTAGTTCAATCGTATCTCCGTATAATCGTGATAGTATCACGGCTCCAGGTCATCCGTCTGCAATACCCGTCTCCCCTTTCTTCTCATCGCAGTATAGACCCTCTTTTAATCCTCTCCCTGAGCATTCCACTGAAGCGTATCCTTCGCTGCATTCACATTTCGCTGGCACATCTGATGCTCATGTTTCGCAGTACGACACCCTCTCTAATCATTCCCTAGTCTATTCCGCCCCTACTCAGCGTTCACAGATTTATTCGTACAACCGCTCCCTACCGCTGAATGGCTATATGCCGTCGTCATCTGGACCTTCTTTGCAGGCTCAAACTAATAATCTCTATTCCGTAGAACCCTCGCCGGCGCACGATGCGTTGCAAGCCGGCTTCAAGAGGCCGCGCGCAGATACAGCTACTCTAATCCGACCGACAAAACGTAAAGGGCCCTGAAGCAATGGTAAGCCGACTCTACATATCATCGTCATCACTGTCCTCTTGCTGATTATCTACGCTCCATACAGGGACCATCAGCTGCCCTCCCGAGACGTACAGTGGCGGCGGTGGCGCCCTGCGCTGCGAGTGGCCGCTCGCAGTTTCACCGTTCTCGTCCCTGCTGACTGCATCGGGCTCACTCATATCTTCGTCTATGTTACCTTGAGGATTCATGTATGACTTCGTCCGTTCGATAAAGCTGGGTATTGTGTCCTTGAGAGCTGCCCGCCCCTTTCCATAATGATCCTCGGCCTCAAAGCCCATGTGGCGCCCAGGACGGCGTCGAACGACTTGTCCCTGTCGAATGACATTCATCGCTGCCCGAAGCTCGGTGTGCAGGTGGGGTTCGCTGTGCGTCTTTTTGCGTGCCTTCAGGGACACTAAATCCTCCATTTCCTCTTTGATCCGCAGGAAGTTGTGGACATGCATCGAGATGACGTCGCGATAAAACGCGTCGCTGAACTCCTTCCCCTTGTGCGCTGCAAGCTCTTCAAGCCAAAAGTTGAAGTGCTCTTGCATGAGGTCCTTCTCAATGAAACGACCAGGCTCGCCGTGCAGATTGACGAGCCAGTTATCCATAACGCCGTCGAGGAATTTGCGCGGGAATTCCCAGGTTACGTTGCAATAGAGTTCCAGAAGATATTGCGTGTAGTTCGTGTTTCCGCTTCCAGCAAACGTTATTGTCCACATCTGCGTCAGGTGAGCCGTCCGCCGTGTGTTGACCCAGCAGGTGACAGATGTGCTCACCTTCAAGATTTCCCATATGCGACCCGGATCCCCACCTCCTGCTGCTAAGCCTTCCTCACGCCACCAGATGCCGTCGCGAATAATTAGTGTAGCGTTTGCCAGCGTAATGTCGGCATTGGAGGTACGTCCATCGCATGGCATGTCCAGGGTCGGCTCTGACAGGTCCGATAAGACTTCGTCGTCGTCGTCATCCATCGCCCATTGATCCTCCTCAGCCTCCACCTTCATCACCACCTCTTGCTGTGCCTCAACGACCTCGCTCCTCTCGTCTTCCATACCATGTTCACGCCCCTTCGCCCGTGGTTGCTCATTCTCATCCCAGGGCGTTCCCAGAGGTACATCGTCTCCGGATACTTGGAATCGATGCGGATAGCGAGCACGAGAGTAAGCTCCCAAGCTTGCGTATCTCTTCGCCAGCAGCCTGGCGTAGTTGACCAGAAGCGGGAACGTCCACTCCTGGTGGGTCTTGAAGTACTCGACTAAATCATCCGTATCTAATATTGCCCTGAAAGCAGCTCCGCCAGTAAGCATCTGCGATATTTGCGCGTTATGCTGGTACTTACTCCCAACAGCAGAGCAGATATGCGTCGAGTGTGATGTCGAGAATGTGTGCGCCTTCATAAAATGGTACCTTCTTGAGGTTCGGCGGCATATCGACGGAGATCGCGTTGGCGATAGCGGCAAGAGATGAGGGGTCGTCGGGGTGCTCGATGCCGGCATGGCCGCGGATGACACGGCTGAGGTCTGTCCACTTCGTATGCCATAACTCGAGCATAGGTACAACAAACCGAAGGGACTGATAGTCGGTCTGTTCCCCTGACATGTTCTTCACCAGTTTAATCAGCTGCTCGAAGGTCAAGCCATCGCCTGAGAAGACGAGAAGCCGGTTATTAAGGGTTTCTTCAGTAATTCCCAGCTGCACGGTGAGAAAGTCGTGCACCGCTGCCTTCATCCCTTCTTGCTGGGCTTCATCTGCGCTGTTCGTACCTAGCGGGTAGACTTTTGTTTTCCGGTCAGGTGGTAGTTGGCGACGTGTGCTGACATGATCCTTGTAGAATTTCTCGACATCGGGGGCGTAGCGGCCAAGATCTGGGGCGAAGGATATTAGAACGCTCAAGAACTGTCCGACGGCGATGTTCTCGATGTGCTGAGGGTTGAGATCGGATTCGATACGATGTACTGACAGGTCTCCGCGTTTTGTATTTCGCCGCAGCTCAAGATACTTGTCCACTCGGTACGCTTCCGGATCGAAACCTTCGAGCTCGATTGCCGTCCCCGCAAAGCCCTTCAACATCCGGTTCTCCCGTCCTATCCGTAGATCCCGTATCTTGTGGTAAGTCTGTACGTTGTCGCCTACCACTTCGACCCCTCTGACACCCAAGCTTCCAGCTACGATTGCCTGGAGCTCGCTGCGGCCCGCTTTCGACATAGTATTCAGCGCGCGATATACAGCGGTATATGAAGCGCAGAGGCCAAGCCGGCTGTCGACGCGGTAGATTGATCGGTGCGCCTGGCAAGCAAAGAGCCAAACGCCGCGTGTATACGCGTACAGGCTCGCGCGGCTCGTTCGAGTGAACGTCATGACAGCCAGCTGGTTGGTGCTAGCCTAGCAGTCGTCGTCGTGAGTGCATTTTCTCGCGTACATTATTTTCCGTGCTCACCAATGTCTGAGGCCGTCGACTGCGGATTACCGGAGTCTGTCCCTCTTGCACGGAGGAATTGGAATATGCATTCACGAGGTGCCACATGACTGGTGCGTCTTGCTTGAAGTTGAGCTGCAGGGACTGGAAGCTGAATTTCGACAATATGTCCCAAGATATTAAAGGACCTTTCGACTGGCGTTCCTCAGCACCTCCTCGTCGCTTTGTCGAGGTCACGCCGCCGCCGCCCTGTACTCCGGGATGCGTGCTCCCACCACCACCACTGCTTGCACCCTCCACCCTCTCGGCTGCGTCTACCGATTGCGCCCCGCTTCCTCGGCCTTCGCGAGCCATTGCAGGATGCGTCTCGACGGCGCTGCTACTCGCTGCGGCAGGCGGCTGCAGGTCGTGATCCTTCGCGGTCTTCCTGGTTGTACCTCGAACATGGAGGCCGGCCTCAAATGCGGTGAGCGTCTCCGCTTCTCCTTGTATCAGCCGCGTTGTTGACCATACTGCCCAGGAAAGAAGCCCAGGCTGAGCATGTCGAATGTCTCTAGTCCGCTGGGTAGGCGAAAACGTGG